>DWQW01007624.1:0-14780 GCA_018249695.1 Heliconius erato demophoon | reverse complement strand
TATCAATTATTGCCGTGGGGTAAATTTTCACCACGTACATTCACATTTTTGGGATTAAAACGTCTTATAGTCTAAAATGTTATTACAAAATTGAATCTTATTTTTATTTAAATATGGTTTAAAATATATTATTTTATATATAGACATGCGCTCTACTTCAATCGGCCCAATTGTAATAGTTCCTCCTGAATTTCAGCGATGCGTTAGTACCCGTCCGTACGCCGGCTTGATCGGACCACCCGAGTGTCAAACAGAAAATATAAAAGATCGAGTGTCAAAGTGTAAGTGAAATATAACATTGAAAACAACCAAACAAAAAGGTAAGATCAATTTTCATAGATTTGTAGAGTGGGTTTAGGGGAGACTTAATTTAGATTTTTCTTATTTTTTTTCTAGCGTAACGCTGTATTCCGCATATAGCAAGGTAGGTTGAGGGAACCTAGTGTTAAGATACTCTATTCTCTACTTTTCATCTAATTTTGAGGACATTCCGAGTTGAGAGGCGGAAAGAATTCCGCCTCAGACAGACCAGGGTAGAGACACTGCGTTTTGTGTTCTTACTCTGACGAGAAATTGAAAATAAATCATTCCCCTAAAAAGGAATCGAACCCACAATCGTTACACTTAAAGTTAGACTCTGTATCACTGCATGCACGGCCTTGTAGGACTCTTGACTCAGGTTTAAATTTAATATGAAAGTAACAGGTCTTTGACATGTTAAAGCTGTGTTCTAGAAGAAGTTTTGCATTTTAGTTTCAACTTTCTGAAAAGCTCTTGAACTTTTAGTTAGTAAAAGCAAAAGAATAAGCTCATATTGTGCAATAAAATTTTAAATATTACTAACAAATAATATTATAGAGGATATTATTTAAAATTGAATTATAATATGATACTGCATAGTTGAAATATAAGTTTTTCATATAAAACGTGATATTTGTGGATTACTAGTGACACAAACGCGACTTCGCCCGCTTAAAATTATTGTTATAAAATCTTTAAAATGTTTAAATTATATAATAATATTAATTAAAATATTTTAAAATATTTTACTATAATATTATTAAGAATATCTGACTCAGAGCTATATTTATATTGTAATTAGATCATTATAGACTACTTTAGTTAGATATATCTTTAGTTCCTTTCGGTAACTATTGTACATATACTTTGCATAAAAAAATCTGAATAATTTGTCTCAATTTTCTTTCATATAATAAATATAATATGGCTGGCTCATTGTCTAAATATCTGTATCTTCCATTATCTTGTAATAATTACAACAATTATATTTAAAGCAAAACAATAAAGAATGGAAAAGAATAAGAAGTGGGTAACGGAGTGTCTTGACATTAGGTTCCCTCTGCCTGCTGTGTACGGGATATTAATACTTTTTGTTGGTAAAAAATAATACTATATTGGGACCGTCGTGGCACTATGATCGGTCTTGAGTCTTCACTATAAATTGTGTATTTTTATTTTTGCTCTCTATTAAACAAAGCGCGGCATTGAGTTCTTTCACTCAATACGGAATGTTTCGAAAATTGAGTAGTGAGTGTCTCAACACTCATGTTTTTACACTCCAATTTTATAACTTTTTTAATGCTTCTACGTTTTTCAATTCTATAAGCTATTGTGGAATAGTTGAGAAGCATCTTATCTTCATGCTGTATCCCGCATATAGGTACCCACCTATTACCTACCCAGGTAGTGAACCTAGTGTTAAGATACCTACTTCGATCCCAACGCTCCACCCAGTTGCCGAGATGTTGCATGTTGAGTGGCGGAACTCAACGCTGCGTTTTGTGTATCAGAGCGGTCAATTGAAAACTTAGTGAGAATCGAATCCACAACCGTCACTTCACGATCAAAAAGCTTATAAAGAAAAAAAATATTTAAAAAAGTATAAATATTTACTATAAAAATTATAAATATGTTTATTAAAAATATTTACGTCCTGGTAAGTTTTTTAAATAAAAAGAATATGTAGCATGTTTTAGACATTTCGATTGCACTACGACAGCACTGTTCTTCTCTTTTCCTTTACAATATAAAATAACAACACAAAAGAACTATTTCTTCTAATATAAACGTATACGATGTTATTAAAAGAATTTCTTTCTTTTACTGTAAGCTATTTCTAGTATGTCTGGGTGGAATTCTATTAAAAATTTTAAATCTTTTGTTAGATGTCTTTAGGCTTTCTTTTAGTTTTTTTTATAGCTTTACGATATATCCCACATATAGCATGGTATTTAGGGGGAACCTAATGGCGGACCTTAACGCCGTGCCTCATTACCAAAGCGAATAAGATGAAAATATTAAATATTTTATTCACACGCTTGCGCCACTGTGCCATGACGGCCTCACCTTTTTGATTCTTAGTTTGTGAAAAACGAGAATTCACTTTTTTAATTCATAATTCAGTCCCGATTCCGTTCATGATTTTTCGAGGATTGCGTGTTGAGTGACCGAAAACTACCTCATTACCAGAGCGAGGAAATGAAAATATCAAATATTTCATACTGCCAAGCGGGAATCGAACCCTCAATCGTCACGTGTAGTCGCACGATTGTGCCCCTGTGCCACGACGGCCTCTTCTTTCATAATTTAATATACTTTATAGTATAAATTTAAATTATGAAAACCGCTGAAATACGTACTTGTTCACTGAAAACGGTAGGTACATTTATTTGAACATTTGTTTCGAATTTAGTTTTATTTAACGTTCCAATGAATTTTAACAGTTGGTCGAATTTTCCGCCTCGATGCTGATTTATCTGTCTTTGTGGGTAAAATTGCTTATATAATATTGTTTTCCTGTTGACCAATTTCAATTATGGAACTCTATTTAATAGGAAGAATCATAAAAAAAAGTGAGTACACTCTCTATTTTGATTTTTCTTTTATTTTTCACGATTAATAATTTTTTTAGCCTTTAGAAAAAAAAACACTGCTCTTTTCTACGTAAATATATGAAGTTTGGATAGAAAGTAAAGAAGTTGTTATGTATGTTACCTTTTTCTATATCATATTTAAGATGATTCTTAAGCTTACTCCAATCTTACTTATTTAGAAAACGTATAATAATTTGAACGTAGTGAGACTCGAACCCGCACCTCCTGGAAACATTTTCTAAATAAGTATTCTTCTTTCCTAAAGCGTGGAATAACACTTTAAAAATGTAACAAACTATCTAACATTAAAATGTTCTTTCAAGTGAGTTCCTGAGATTAGATTACATTTTTAACCAAATAAAATCTTCACCTTTATAAACCTTAGTATAGATTATCTGACATGGAAATATTAGTCTACACCCGTTATACATATACGTTTATGTAAGTTACATCCTTTTCAGACCAGGACTTCGCTATAATCGTTTGAAATCAATGTTCTGCTCTCCGATTGCATTTATATTAATTGACTCGTGATGAGAAACCATTAAATTGATTTACAGAGCTCTAATCTATTTACATAATTGATTAAATTACTTGCTAAATTGACTAATATGTTAGGATGGATATTTCAATTTGAATTACATATAAATTTATAATTATATATTAATCTCTATGCTAAGCGCGGCGTTGAGTTCTGCCACTCAACACGCAATACCTCCGCAATTCGGCAGAAAGTGGGGAACGGAGTGTCTTAACACTCGGTTCCCTGTGCCTATCCTGCTGAGTGCGGGATACAACGTGAAGCTGATTTATTTATTTTTTTATTAATCTCTTTAAACTGTTCTGAGCTCCATCAGCCTGACAGTGAGAAATATTTCTTTATTGGGAACACATATATCATATTTATCAGAAATGGTTTTTAATTTTTTATGCAATATGGCAATCTCCAACTGTAGGAAACTCACCTCAGCTTCGTATAATAACTTTTTATTTATCATATTTTCAGAAAATTTATAAAACTTATTTTTTAAGATTTTTCTCCTTTCAACGGCTAATTTGGTGTAGTTACTACAAATAGTAAAATACTTTTTTTTTCAATGGTATGCTGCAATACGAGCTTGTGTTGTTAGTTTATGAATGTTTACAAGTGTAAGAAAGTAAGGGGGAAGGCAATAAGCAAGGAAGTATGATATTAAAATTTAAAATACCTATAGCTGGTTATCTCCGCTATTACAGTTGACGAACAAAACACAGCACAACCACTTTAAAGTCACAAATTTTGATATATGATATTAACAGTACAAATGTCCATATCCGAGACTTTTTCATAAATTACACAAAATTTAAAAAAAGAATGATAAAATTTAAACTAATTTTAGTTGAGAAGTTTTAAAGATGTTTCTATTCTAGTGTTACACATTTCTCAAGTATAATGTATGAAGATAACTTACTGATAAGACATTCCGTTTTATAAGATTCCGTACATTTTTAAGAAAAAAAAACCCTTATAAGATCACTTTGCAGTCCGTCCGTCAGTATGTCTGTCTGTCTGTCAAAAGTCTTTATCTCAAGAACGCTTTGAGATATCGAGTTGAAATTCAAACCATATACTCTACGGTCCCTTGATTTCCTGAAAAAATTGCACTTCTACATTTACTTAAAAAAAAAGATATGGGCGTTTATATCCCATAACGCTCTGGCGCATGTTCGGTTTTTATGTTAGTAGAGTTGAGTCCGGAACTTTAGATTTGAACTGACCTTTTTGTATTCTGGCATCGGCACGGACCACCCGCCCCCCAATTCTATGCCCATGATAATAACAATATATGTATAGATTTCCCCCGAGTGGGGATTGAATTCACAATCATCGCATCACATGTATTATCAGGCGGTGTCCCACTGCGCCATGATGACTTATAAAGTTTATACTAGAGTTAACTGGTTTAATCCTCTCTAAATTACCTTCGTCACCCGTTATCTACATACTAATTTCGGCTGGATGCGACCAGTAATTTCAACTGTCCAGAGATAGGCTTATTGGGTGCCTATACCAGTACATTTTTATTTAAAAAAGAACATCTAAATATATATTGGGGTACGGAGTGTCTTAACACTAAGTTCCCTCTGCCTACCCTGCTGTGTGGGGATATGGCGTGAATTTTTTTTTATTATAATTGTCATCAGTATTTCGATGCTCATTGATTAATAATTGATTGATCGTTTGGCTGCATATTATATTTATTAAAAAAACATATTTGTAATAATAAAATTAGGAGTTTCTTTTTTACACGCACGCTTTTTTCAACAGAACACGACACGAATGTAATGAACTCAAACTCGATATACTCGTATATATATACTAGTAGTAGTCAGTCAAAGGTTCCATCAGTCATCTTCCAATTCCATCAACAGACCAGCTCGATGGTACCATATTTTTATCACCTTAAGAAAAGTTACAGCTAGGTTTACTAAAAGCATGTTAAAAATCGGGGGTTTTTAGCTTTCGGGCCCGAGATGCACAACGTTTAGTTATTTCTATTTTAACAAGCGGGCGAAGCCGCAGGTATTGCTAGTGAAATTATATAATGTTGTCCCAAACATTTATGACAACGATAATACTTTCATAATAGCTGGGCTATTTTATTTTACGACAGGTGTAAGGGCGGGATTTGCCTGTTCAAATGGGTGCCCTTAGAGAATTTATATTAATATGTTATGGAATGCATGCCACCAAATCCTTAGGAAGTCATGAGTTTGATTTTTACTAGACTAGAAATGTTGTTGGGTCGTGTTGGTGCAGGGCACAAGCATGCGACTGTAAATGTGACGATTATGGATTCGATTCCTATTCGGAGGAGTGAAATATTTAATATTTTTATCTTCTCGCTCTAGCAACGAGGTCATGCGGGACATTTAGTTCCGCCACTCAGCACACAATGGGAAATAGAAGTGTCTTAATTTAAACGGAGTGCCCTAATACTAGGTACTAAGGTTTCCTTTGCCTACTTTGCTATGTGCAGGATACACGTGAAGCTAAAAAAAAGTTTTTTAGTAATAGAGATTCTCGAAAAAGAAATGAATGCCAGAAGGTTGTGGGTTCTACTTCCATTCGGAGTTTCATTTTCTCGGTCTGGTGACTTGACTATGCGCGGCGTCGAGTTTCGCCACTCAATTCGCATTATCTAGAAAGCGGATTACCTCTGCCTATCCTGCAATATGTGGTATACAGCATGATTTTTTTCCGTCTGTCTGTCACTATAAAAAACTTACTTAAATCAAATGAAAGTATTCAGAAATCCGTACAAAACAACACATTATAGGCAATTTCCGTTGGCCCAGAATATTCAGCGGCGTACCGACATTTGAGGGGGTCTTTTATAAAAGCCGGCTAAACTATTTAGTAATTGGATCGCCGTGACTAGGCTGAAATTCTGGCTTTGTCCGCTTTCACCTTTTTCGTTTTATTTATATTATATAGCTACCCTAATAAATTGAGTAGGTCATGTTCTATAGTAATGGATACCGATATTGATAGTGGTAGTGGAGTGAGGATATTATATTATGATATATTAAATTTATTTTTTATTTTATATTGATTGGTTTGATATGTTTTAATTCAAATACGAATTTGAACCTATAACACTCGCGAGGTCATGCTGTCTTGCTATGTCTTAAAAAAATATTTTTTTATTTTCTTAATATGAAAAAAAATCAGCTTCACCTTGTATTCCACATATAATGGAGTCGGCAGTGGAAACCTAGTGTTACACACTCTGTTCCTCACAACTCAACGCCGCCCTGTGTCTTGTTACCAAAGTAGGCAAAGGAAAATAATTGTGTCGTCCTAATGGAAATCGAATTCACAATCATCGTGTTTAGAATCAAATGTTGTGCCGCTTCGTCACAACGTGACATTCTCAATGAATTAAATTATTATTTAAGGTACATCCAGTATCCTGCGCGTAGCAGAGTAGGTACAAGGAACCTGGGAAGCCAGCGTTAAAATACGATGTTCCCAATAAGACACCTCGGTCCCCTCCTCCCCTTTCCGCCGAATTCCCAAGGCATGAACTGTTGAGTGGCGGAACTCAGTGCCGCTCTTTGCAGGAGTATTATTGATATTTAATAATAATAAAATACATATATTATACGACAAAATAATAATAATAATATATTTTTTGTAGCGTCATATAAAATATATGTTTACAAATTCCCTGATAGCTTACGTTTTATGGGTGACATATAAAAATATACACACACACATTCCAAATTTGTTGACATACATACATGATATAAATTGAATACAGAGTATGTTTATGAACCAAACTCATTTTTATACATTCATTTGAAAAATGTAAATTCTTTTTTTATAATACGTTTACTTCCATTACCTATAGTAGATTTAATTAATCAAATGTAGGATGCCGTCGTGGCACAGGGGCACGAGGATGTAACTGTAACGCGACGGTTGTGGGTTCGATCCCCATTCGAGGAAATGAAATATTTATTTAAATTTATAATTTAATTTCTTCACTTTGCCTTAATTGTATCTCGACTGGACTCGACCATTTCTTCGCTATGGTGACGAGGCAAAGAGCGGCGTTGAGTTCCGCCACTCACCATGCAATACTTTCCAAATTCGGCGGAAACTGGGGAACGGAGTGTCTTAACACTAGGTTCCCTCTGCTTACCCTGCTGAGTGCGGGATACAGCGCGGAGCTGTTTTTTTTAAATGTAGGATTATCTAAAAACTATATAAAGAAAAACTTATCAGTTTGAAATTTGACCTTTCTTCAATTCTATCAGCAATTGCCATCGATAATAATAGATATTGATTAGGGCATTGTATACTCATAACGAACGACGACATTGACAATATTTATGAATTATATAGCTTGCAAGTTATCTCTATAGGTTTTATGTCTACCGCCTCAACAAGACGTAAAACCATTTTCTTTAGTTCCGGTAGTACCTTGTGACACTCATTTTTGCTTCCAAAAAATAAAATTTGTAAAAATAAATACTTGAAATTTTGCTTTGCGAGGTCCCAAGCTCTACAATCTCTGCATATGTCTTTCGCCTCTTCCACTGTCATCACCCTTACATAGATGGACACGTTCCTTTTAAAGAACACTGGAGCATCCTAGCTAGTTACTAAAAATATAATAAAAAATCTTCAAAAAAGAAATCGAATACACTAGCATTACATTGCAGCTAGATTCTGTAACTGTGCCCTAATGGCGTTTTACAACACAATCTCCAGACAAAGCGTATTATTCAAATAAATTTTGGGTAATTTTATTAGAAGTCCTCTGAATAGATTTATCCTTTTGTTTTCTGTAGGCAGATAGCGATCGGGGAAGCCGATTTAATTTGTTATTTCTAACTTCTTTAAATGGACAGAGATTGAATAAATCTCATTTTAATATATATATCTCATTTTAATTACTGAGGCATAGTTTTTTAATTTTTTTAGCCTCCGCTGTATTTCGTACATAGCAGGTTAGGCAGGGGGAAACTACGAACTTACTGTTAAGACTTATTCCATTCACATTAAGACACTTGCATTCACCATTTTCCGCTGAATTTTGGAGTTATTGCGTATTGAGTGGTAAAACCCAACCCCGCGCTTTGCCTCGTAACCAGAGCGAGAAAGTGAAAATATTAAATAATTAATTTCCTCAAATGGAAATCGAATGCATAACTTGTTGCATTTTCAGTCACACGCTTGTGTCCCTGCGCCTAGCCTCTTTTCAGGGTTCCGTACCTTTTAAGGAAAAAAAGTAACTCGAAGAAGATCACTTCGTTGTTCTTCTGTCTGTCAAGAGCCCTTATCTCAGGAAGGCTTGGAGATGTCGAGTTGAAATTCATAACACATACTCAGATCTACGGCCCCATGATTTCCTAATAAAACATATTTCTACATTTATTTAAAAAAAGATATTGCATATCGCGTATTTCGACACTATAAAGGGAATCAAAATCAATTCATAGGGTATTTCCAATTGACCTAAAATTATGAAATATAGCAGCTAGCATCCACAGGTCCTATTAGTCCAGGAAAATGAAAAGTCTATACATTCGTGGTTAAATTGTTAAAAAATAAAATTCTAAATTTGGTATTAAAGCCGTTAGTTAAGTGAGGTATCAGGTGAAAGGGCTGTGGCTAAATTAAGCCTGAATTTCAGTAAAAGCTCGAGCCTCAATTTCTGTACGGAACCCTCGGTGGGTGAGTCCGAATCGCGCCTGTACGTATTGTTAAGAAAACATTAAATTCCGAATGTTAAGAAAACATTAAATTCCGCATAGCAAAGTAACTTCAGAGAGTGGCCCTTGAAATTGCAATCTCATATCCATTAACGCATCTCACCTTCAATCCTCAGAAAAACCGCTTCAAGCCATCCGTACAAGGTACAATTCCCATTGAACTGAACAAATTAGTTCCGCAACTCAATACGCAATGTCTCGAAAAAATAAGCAGAAAGTGAGATATAGAGTGTCATAACACTAGGTTCCCTCCGCTTACCGTGCCATATGCGGGAAACAACGTGAAGCTAATCAATTAAAATGTTTCAGTTTGCACATCGAATCAATGTTTGTTTACACAAAAGTTAGAAAGTATTTCTAGAGCAGAAAAACAAGTCTAAGGAAGGAGCTTCTGCAGATAATTAATTTAAATCTGGCCGTCTGTCACACTTTCCGTTACTTTTCCAGTTTTTAAAGCGGTAATGAATGTACTTTTTGCTACTTTCCTTTTTTGTTGTAATTGAAACGAGCTTCAGAATTTGGCTCGAAGGACCAATTTTGTGAAAACAACCCCTTAAAAGCTTCTTTTAATAATTCACATAAAATTCCCATGGACAGTGTTAATTTTAGCTGTTTTATTTGGGACTGCTTACTTAGTTTGCATCATATTACTTTAATCAAAAAACTCAGCTTCATGCTGTATCCCGCCCACAGCAGGGTAGGCAGAGGGAACTTAGTGTTAAGACACTCCGTTCCCTACTTTCTGCCGAATTCTGGAGGCATTGCGTGTTGAGTGGCAGAACTCAACGCCGCGCTTAGCCTCGACACCAGAGCGAAGAAATGGAAATATAAATTTAAGTAAATATTTTATCTCCGCGAGTGGGGATCGAACCCACAACAAGTCGGTTTTACAGTCACACTTCGTACCGCTGCGCCACGACTGGCCTCAACATATTACTTAATTATACAATTTGCTTATATTTTAGGAAAATAGATCTTAGACCTAACTAGTGTGAATGAAATAGTATGAACTGTATTGAATAGTATTTTGATATTTTGAAATGAAATAGTATTTTAATATTTTTTTAGGTTCAAGCAGTATCCCACACATAGCAGGTTTGACAGAGGGAACCTGGAAACCTAGTGCTAGGTCACTCCCCAGTCCAGTTTCTTCAAAATTTTCTAAACATAACGTATTAAGAAGTTTAACTCAGCACCTCGCTACTTCAAATGAAAATAATTTAGCGAACTCACAACCATCGCTACCTTACCGCAAGACACTTTTCTGCGCCACGGCTGCCTTAATTTACCTAAATTGTGATAAAATATGAATACTTATTTAGAAAACGTATAAAAATTTGAACGTAGGGGGACTCGAACCCGAGCTAAATGTGGAGTAACATTTTAAAAATGTTAAAAATGATAAAATATGCTTTACGAAAAAGTACAAAAAATATCTATTAAAATATCATATTTTAACATATTTTTCTTATAAGAAAAATGTATACGTTACTGTATTCAAATATTAGCATTCAATTTAATATAAAAGCTAACTCATATTAAACAAATATTACAATACAGAGAAAACTGTAGTTCGTATTCATAAGGGCGTAATGGCTGTTTAAAATATATGTATAATATACGAGTACATATATTTAGAAACTTTATTAATATTATTATGTTTATCACTTTTATTTAAACCACGATTATCAAAATATGTAAATAAGAATATTATTCACAAAACATTAAAAGTATACCAAGATTTAAAGATTAGAATTTTTTTTTAAGATTTTTTTTAGCGTGATTTGAACTAGCAGCTCCTAAAAACCATCCAAGCATTGTGACCATTAAGCCATTATGTGTCTAATAGCAGTTAATAATAAAAAAATATTTATAAAAACAAAAACCCCGACTGCATAAAACTAAAGAGAAAATAAACAAGCAAAATAGTTTATTACGATTAACAGTTGAAATCTTCGTATCTTGAATTTGATACCCATATTGTGGTATTCGAAACGAATAACTTTTTTTCAATAAATCCAATGGCGTCCCACAGCCGCCACGATTTTTTTAACGTCACCTATCTAAGAACACTTGGGCTGCGAAGAAGAATATAAGGATACCTCAATTATGTAAATCCGTTCTACAGTTCTGGAGATATGAAGTAATAAAGAATATTACATACATACATACAAGATATGCGTGAAAAACATAACCCTTCCTTAGCAGTTGGGAAATATAGCATTATCTGTTGCCAAATGATAATTTTAAGTAATTAACCTTGAGTCGCAGAAATATATAAAAATCTCCCTCCTCTACTTTTTAGACATTAAAGTTGTTTTTTCTAAAAACAAAAAGTCATGCACCAGAATGTAACCGGTTTCATATATTAAGTGACGATACATTTTACATTACTAGTAAGAATGAGAGCTTCAATTACAGGTTAAACCCGTAAAAACGTTTTGCGTATTGTGTTGTGGTTCAGCTTGGCTGTAGCTTTCAAGCTTTGAATTAGTAAAATATATTAAATCCCACTGTAAATATTAGATAAGAATATTTATTATCTTTGATAAAATGAGCAGTGGTTCATCGATTGACAAAAGTCCTAAAAAGCATGTAAAATATGAACAGAAATTAATAAATTCGTGATTAAAAGATGACAGGTTCAAAAGCTGGTTAAGGAAAAGCACTAAAGGTGAGCTTATGTTATGTCTCTGGAAAAGCGATCCCGATTCATATCAGAGCATAAATACTGATAACTTTGTTCAGCTTAACGCTGTATTCAGCACGTAGTAGAGAGGACCTGGGAACTTAGTTATGGGAAACTTTTTTACCTATCTACCACTCAATTCTGTACGCTTGCGTATTAAGTGGCGGAACTCGACGCCTCACTATGCCTCGTTACCAGAGCGAAGAAAGTCAAAATCTTAAATATCTTAAATATAGTCAAAATCATTTCCTGAAATGATAAGCTTTACAAAAATGCATGCCTCACAAACACACACCAAAAATATGTAATCCAAAAAGACATGTGCTAGTTGCTTAATGTATGTTTATATTTTTAAAAAAGTCGTTCAACATATTTTGCTGGTATTAACTGCTCTTTTCGTCAGTTAATGGTCCGTATGACACTTACTTGGCTCTTGTAGACACTTAAACTACTATATGAAATACTTAATGTTATATACTTTTATCTCGTTCAATCAATACTATTATTATAAAGCTTAAAAGTTTGTTTAGTTGAACGCGTTAATCTCAGGAACTACTAGTTTGAACTGAAAAAATATTTTTTTAAAATTATATAGTATCGAGGAAGGCTATACATATATGTACATCTTATCAATAAAAAAAATTAAGGTACCCAGTGGAAAATAATAAAGGTACCTTTCCAAATTACACGGGTATCTAATAGGACAGGTATGTCAGAATAAGCTTGCAGATTGGCAGCATTTCACTCGCAGCATCCAAATCATAATTTATCTCACGCACGTGTGTCTAAAACTGCCAGAAATGATAAAATCTTAATATTTCATCAGTGTATGCCCAGAGGACTGACATAGGTTACAATTCTATTAATAATTTTTGTGCTGCCAGTTAAATTGTGTTATTTAAGTTTCAATTATCTTTTAGTATATATTTTTAATGAAAATATACAATTGAGGGCAGTCGTGGCGCAGGGGCACAAAGTGTGACTGTAAAACCGACTGGTTGTGGGTTCGATCCCCTCTCGAGGAGATGAAATATTTATTTAAATGTATATTTTCATATCTTCGTATCGAGGCAAACCGCGGCACCACTTTCCTGACTACTATGGAAGACGGCGTCCCCCACTCAGCACTCAACGTTGAGATAGGGTTGGGTGAAAAGTGGGAAACGAGTGTTTTGACACTAGATTCTTCACTTGTTATTTCTTCTCTGCTTATCTCTTACCATCCTCATAATGATTTAGTAAATAGTCAATGTACAATAACCTAATATAACATAACAATAACATGTTTTGCGAACGTCAAAATAAATCAACTAGCCCACCAATTAGAACGTTTCAGCGCGCCGTATTAATTAAATCTGGCAACTATTAATATAATTTCCTATTTATTTGGTAAGTTGCAGCCGCAGCCTCGCTATTTAGAATTATGATAATATATATTAAAATGCGTGAATTGTAATAAAATACTCCTTTTAAGTAAGTCACTTTGTTTATTTGTCAAAATCATATCATCATCAAAATCGCTGCATGGTTTTAAAAATCGGTGAGAGACTTTATTTTTTTATTTACTCCATTTTCTCTTTTCTATCAGTTTTGGACAAAATTCGCTTAAACTTGGAAAAAGAGACGTATATTCACATCACACTCATACTCACAAAAAAAAATAGATTAAATATCAATTGTGTATGGTTAAAAAGTTAGGATAATAAGTGCGAATAAATATATTATTACACTCCGCGAGGCGTAAGCTGAACGTGAGTTTTGATTTAGTGATCACCAAAGGTACATCCTGAAAAATTTATCAATTCTTTTACAATAAATTTGCATCTTCATCATTTTAACCCTCGTCTATTTTTGGATTGTGTTTACAATAAATTGCTTCGTTATATCATTAAGAACAGCATTGTAATCATGAATTTTGTCATCTTTTATTGCTTGGTCACTTACATTTTTCCATTCTTATACAGTGATTTCACAAACTTTATCTTTCATTTTTAAAAATTGACCAAAAAAGGCAGGCCGCGCCTTGATGCGATGGATAAAAAACAGTATTAACTGGTTAAAACCAAGCAACAAATCGTCACCGCACATACACTACCGCACCGTATATACACTCACACTAATGCAAAGCTGAGCTTACACCTCGCGGGCTACTAATCTGTATACAACGCTATACCTTCGCGTCTATCATAGCAAAGTACTTAAGCACAAATTGTTTGAAAAGCCTTATTGTAAAAAGCACTCGGATCGCATTAAGTAAAGGATTTGAAAATTAGCCAAGAAAATTTGGAAAATTAAATCTGGTTTCGCCGTAAGTTATTATAATCGACAACGGAAGTGCCGAGCCCTTCCCGGAAATAATTAATTACAACAAAATGGGGACATCGTTAAAAGAGATTTTTGCTGTGAGTGCCATTAAATATTTCATATTTTGTACCAATATTTGAATATTTAGAGAGGTTAAGATTGTTTTTGATCTTAGCTTTAGAGATTATTATTAAAAGTTGTTATTTTTTTTTTATTTACATTTCATCGCTCTTATAAGATACAAAGTACGGCGTTGAGCTCTGCCCTTCAATATGTAGTGTCTTAAGAATTGGACGGGGCGTGAGAAAAGGAGTGTCATAACACTAAGTAAATATTTCCGATCATATATCTCTGCGTGAAGCTGTAAAAAATAATAAAACTTTTCTTTTAAAGAAACTCGAAGGCCAGTCAACTTAAAATTATTAATTGGCAATCTGATTGAATTTAAACTTTTCCCCTATATAATATGATATTTATACAATATATCGATATCATAATGAACGAACGGCAGCGCCTGTAATCTACAGTATAAATAGAAGAGTAAATCAATGGAGGCTTTCATTAAAACTTGTTCCGAACAAATAATATATACGTCGAATTTTAATTGAATCAAACGATTTTAATGA
>DWQW01007623.1:0-14780 GCA_018249695.1 Heliconius erato demophoon | reverse complement strand
AAATTGCCACCGATTTTTATAAAAATTTAAATTCAGACTGTTAAAAATATTTTATTGAACACGTGTTTCGTGGTTTTTTAGAATTCACTCCTAATAAGCGGGCGAAGCCGCGCGCGCCCTCTAGTATATTCATATTTTTGCTGATGCTATTATTGTGTCATTGTGTGAGTACCTTATTTTTACGGTCTTACGGTAGATACAGTAAAGGTCAGTTTTAAAGTAGACGGTATCTTAACATATTCATTTGTAATTTAAATATGTAAACGAGTCTTATAAAAAAAAAAATTATAATAAAAGAAGGGCAAAAACAATTTTATCTATCTTTTCCATATCACATAAAGGATCGTAAAAATGTAATTATTTTGATATAGATAATATCATCCCTATCCAAATTCAAAAAGGTCTGCGTCCTACTAGCATCACGACGTTATTGGAGGTGTCTTAGAAGGTGATATGGACGCAGGATTTATTAAAAAAATATATATTTTTTACGTAGGGATATATTTCATATATGATTTTCTGTTGATTCCGCCTTGATTTTAAAAAAATATGGATTTAAAACATAATTTACTTCGACGTACTTGTTTGAAATTTGTATAACAATTTTATACAAATGATTGCACACAACATTGTTGTGCTTTGGACTTGGCTATATTATTCCAATAAGCCACCCACCCGTTATATTCTAGCAATATAATTCAGAAAATTTTACAATATTAATATTTTAGATAATCTCTAAACTTCAGCGTAAACTATCCTCCAGTCTTGTCCATCAATATTATGAGTCCAGAGATCAGAACGATCAAGCAAACAGACAACAAAGCTATTCAGCTTTGTTATATTAGTTTAAAGAGAATAATAAAACAACACGATATAAATATGTAACAATAATATATTTTCTAAAGTTTACAAATCGACTACTGCTTAAAACTACAACAAATACTTTTAATTTTTTTTGTAAATAATAATGTAATTTTATTTGTCAAATTAAACTATTCTATACTATAATGAACATATTATCCGAATACATTAACGTTTGACTATCACAGATATAAAGTAATTAAACTTTTTAATACTTGTCTAAATATGCTTCACGCTGTATCCCGCACACAGCAGGATAGGCAGAGGAAACCTAGTGTTAAGACATTCTGTTCTCCATTTTCTCTCCGGATTCTGGAGGCATTGCGTGTTGAGTGGCAGAACTCAACGCCGCGCTTTGCCTCGGCACCAGAGCGAAGAAATGGAAATATAAATTTAAGTAAATATTTCATCTCCCCAAGTGGGGAGCGAACCCAAAACCAGTCAGTCGGTTTTACAGTTACACTTTGTGCTCCTGCGCCACGACTGGCCTCAGGTCTAAATATGCGTTTGATAATAATTATATTGCGTTCATTGGGTGAAAAGTAGCTCTGTAAAATATTTATATGATGACTTAAAATTTCCTTTCATATCTTATTGAAGGTCTTTAGTCAGCACTTCAAATTAAAGCTAAAACCACCGAGTGGAACTCTCGCAGTCCCCTCACAAAACTTGACCTCACGAAGAATTAAAAAAAGCAAGAAAACAAAAAAAAAACCAATATAACAAGAACAGACGAAAGCACAGACGGAACAGTTTGTGTACTATTAATATACGAGTACACCAAAATAAAATAAAATATAAACTACATTACAACACAACGAATTTCGTGTGGCTTTCGTTACAATATCGTAAAATAAAAGAAACCATGACACATTTCGAGTGTCATGACACGTTATAACAAGACACAAGTTTAGTTAGGATTGTGGTATTTTTGTGTATGACGAGCGTTTTCAGGAGAGATATAACACAAATTTCCCTTATTGGTTTATAATAACCACGATTGGTTTGAAGCTGTTTGTTTACTCAATGATCGCTTTCGGTTTTTAAATGCTATTATTTCTTTGTTTTAGCTTCACGCTGTATCTCGCACACAACAGTGTAGACATGGGGAATGTAATGTTATGACACTCCGTTTTGTATTTTCCGCTGAATTCTGGAGGCATTTCATGTTGAATAACGGAACTCAACGCCGCGCTTTGCCTGAACACCAGAGCGACAATGAAAATATTAAATATGTAATTTCCTCGAGTGGGGATGAACTTACAACCTGTCGCTTTTACTTATATATTATGACTATGCAAAACGCCTTTTCAACGTCTTTATAGCAATATGACTATTTGCTCTAAATATTTCACAGGAAACAATTCATATATACACATATGTCCCTAGATTGTATAGTAATCACTTTTGTACCCAAAAGAAGACAGGGTTTACTAACTAAATGCATGGTCATATACAACCAACATAGTATTCAATTTAAATACATTTTTTTAATATAAATGTAAAACATATTTTCTACTACTACATAAAGGTAACATTATATGATTTCTATTAAATAAAGTAAGCTCACTGTGTATCACATTTCATACTCAGTTAATCAAAATTTTGTTTGAACTGATTTTAAATCCATTTCGTTACGATTTTTCTTTCCTCTGAAATGTTCCTCTATTTCAGTTAGTGATTTTCCTTTTGTCTCGGGTACCATAAACAAAACAAAGAAGAAAGCTACAGCACAAAAACAAGCGTACATCCAAAATGTCCCAGCCGATGTCAGCACATGCTGCGAAAACAAAATAATATTTATATACATCGTTTTAACGAGATACCCAAAAAATAAAAGTAGAGAAATCTATTTGCAAATAAATACTGATTATACTCGTATATTTTAATCCAAATTGCTAGCTTTTATATTGTTATATTATACCTATATATATATAGGTAAAATAATGTTTTAAATGTAAAAACTTAAATCTTTTAAAACTTATCTTACCTCTAAAGCATGGTAAGACTTGATGACTGTAAACATAGATAGTAAATTAACAGCGCTGGCCATTGCCGACAATTGAGAACGATAGTGGGCAGGAAACAGTTCTCCAAGCAATAGGAATGGCAATCCACCGAAACCCAAAGAAAAGCCCAGCATGAACACGACTAAGCTTACAATCGGCAAATATCTGTAAAGAAAAAAAATATATGAATCTTAAATGACACTTGCTAACCGGATAAATGGGTTATAATTACTATTATACATTTTTGGAAACCCGACGTTTCGGATTCGTTGCAGTAGTTTGGGGTCCCGGGCTCGAGTCCATGGTCGCATGGACTGGAAAACGCGAATAAAATAAGTCGATTAGAATATCTAAAAATGAAACTTGCAACATATTTACGTGACCACGGACCACTAAAAAGTATTCGAAACGTCGTGTTTCCAAAAATGTATTTACTTTAAAATATGTAATGTACGAAAGTAAAATAAAAGATCTTATTATTAGGTTAATGTATGTTTTAACAGTAGATGCATAGAAATATTAAGTAAGTCTTCGTTTCAACCTTTAACAAGTTCCAGTATATTTATTAACACAATCATCCAGTAGTGTCTAATGGACACATAATCTAAATATAGGGATTATCTAGAAGTAGAAAAGTTAAAGCGAGTATCATTAAAGCACATTAAACTTTTTGTACTTATATTTTCTTCAGCTTTTAATCAATTATTTAGTCTTAGGTTTACTGTCTTAAGCCTCCCTGAGCCTGGTAATGTTAAAAATTGTGGGCAATCAATAAATCCATTCACCAATTTAAATAAAAATAGTCAAAAATATGTCTTCCATTAACCAGTGAAATTATGAAAAATTTCAGTCTATCAGTATAAATTGTTATTGATTTGCTTAGATTGCACTGATGTATAAGAGAAACCTCTTTTGTACGTGTTTTTTTCTTAAATATTGTAATGCAGTATTTAAGACTACTGGGAAAGTACGAACTAGAACATTAAAAAGAACAATTTTAGTTTCAAGCTTCCTGAATTTTTGAAAATTTTGCGGAAAAGTGGGAAACGGAAGTATTTTAATGGAAACGCACGCAATGTCTTCAGAATGTGGCGTACGAAAGAGTTGTAATGGGAACGAAGTGTCTCTAAGTTTCCAGGACCCCTTTACATATCCGAATCTAGATAGTCTTTGCTAATTTTTTTAGTACAATTTTTTTTTAAATATTTTGCTAACTACATTATCAACATGAAAACTTAGCTTTAACTATTGATCTAGAGTAACATCTAGATCGCGAACTGTAACTGCCTCTTTAAGAACAAGGGTTAAACTATGAACAATAAACATGGGTATAAAACATTAAAGGAACGCGAACTTAACAAGTGCTTGAGTATAAAACATGTAAATAACTTAGGAAGCCTCAGTAGTCGCCATTGTTACTAAAGAAACGTGACCATATAGTTAGGACTATTTTGTTAGTTGCTTTCACAATGTACCGTTTTAAGTGTGAAATGACAATAATACAATAAAAAGTTAATGTTTATATAAAATTCATATATAAATAATGGTAAATAAATACATGTAACTTCATTTTCAAACTAAATCAGAAGGAAAAAAATCACTTGGTTGTAAAATCTACTAGAAACTTATATTTATAGTAAAAATTAAAGTTTCTCAACTTTTAAAAATTGTTTTTCCTTTTGACTCACAATGAAAATCTGAAAATGATATCCGTATTATAGGACTAGAAGGACTAGCCCACCGAGAGTTCTGCTCTCGGTGTACTAGTCCAACTGTTAGGTCGACGGTGTTAGCTGCACTATGTTTAGCAAGAACAGAATTAAATTGAATATAAATAGACATTTTTCGCTTAATTCATTAAATTCAGAAGTTATTTTAGGGTTTGGATAATTTTTTTTTGTTCAGTTTGAATTTTTAATTTGTGTCATTTATAGAGTTGCGGTCAGTTATCTCTTAGACTCTGTCATGTGCCTTACACCTAACATTATAGTTATTTCCCATCAAGCGAGCGGAGCTGGCGGTAAGAGCTATTAGTTAACATTAACATTTCTAAATAAGTGTACAATTTCAATATGGTCTTTCTCAGTACTTGTTCTCATTGATGTCTTAAAAGTAACTTAAACATTATTATGCACATATTTATAAAATATATTCATTTTCATACACGATGTCTATCATAAATTTTTGCTTGGAGTTCGTGTATTATAATAATAATCTTACCCAAGAATAGATTCTTGTTCAAATTTGAAATAGAAAGCAGCGCCCATTCCTAACATAGAAATACACATGGTGACCGCAGACAATAGAAGAAGAGGTCTTCTCCCGGCACGATCCACAAGCATCGTGCTAACGCCATTGCTGAACATTTGCACTGCCCCCACAATAATTGTGGCTGTCATTGCATCTAATGTGGATCCTAGAAAAAGTTAAATAAATCAAAAGCAAATAATCAAAGGCAGAGGGCACCTGGGAACCTAGCGTTCACTAGCGTTCACTTCTGTTTCTCATCATTCATACTTAACAGTCGCACGCTTGTGCCCCTACGCCATGACTGTCTTCAATTTTAGTATAAATTAGAAAACTACTACTACCTTGTAATACAATTTTAAATTCGAATTACACTTCCAAAGACAAATAACAATATTTTCATAAAATTATAACATAACATAAATCTACGCTATTTAACAAAAGATCTTAATAACTTATCATTAGAGGTAATGACGCTTTTGTATCAAGTGTGAGGATGTACCTACAATATACTTACTGTAACGACCTAAGCAATTCAAATTGTCCCACACCCATTCATACTTTGCAGATATATAGTCTTTTGATGAATATTCATTACAATGTCCTTATGTAATAGGTATATTATATAATTAAGTATGTATATTAAAGATCTCATGACGTAATATTTACATATTGTTTTAACGGGAATTTAGTATATTTTTTCGTGTAAATTTATTTTTGAGTTAGTTACAAAATCGTTACTAGCTCGTAGCTAGTAACGATATTGTATTAAATTTAAAAGCAAAGTCTAAGTCTAAGCATGAAAATAAAAAAGTCTATATTTAAGAAAATTACTAACAAAACATAGTCAGAGTAAACAGTCATTTTATCTCCTCACACCTTCCTTTAAGATATAATGTGTTTATCTCCCCTAGGACCTGAACTATTAACCTACACCACCACCGCATAGTAAATATGAGTTGTAGTTAACTTAACAAAATGTTAAATAAACAAAATTTTTAAGTTACCTGCACTTTGAAATATCTCTACCGTGAAAAAGATCACAGCATCGATACCGCTGAACTGTTGAAAGAACAATAGCGCAAAGCCTACTATCAAGGGCTTTATGACGACCGACGAAAAAAACACCTCACGTGTGAAAAGAGATTTTGGTTCTTCAGTTTTTTCGTTGTTTCTGAAAGAAAATTATTCCAGATAAAACAAATTTATACTAATTTTATAAAGGGGAAGAATTTGTTTGGTTGAATGTGTTAATCTCAGGAACTTCTGGTTCGCCTTGATTTAATTCTTATTGTGTTGAATTTATCGATGAGAACTATCGATTATAATATTACTTCACGTTAATAGTTTTAAGGTAACTTACTGTGACCCCAGGGGTCACAGTTACCGGATTCATAGAATGTGTCGTGTCACAACTCTCAATTTTTTCCATTGATCATTGGTTTAAAAAAACTAGTCAATTATAAATTTATTGTCGAGTCGTAAAAAAATAAGGTCTTACATTACTAAAGACTCTTATCGTGTACCTTTTATACAATTTGATCATTTATGATGTTAATGAAGTTTTGTTATTATATAAAATAAATAATAATTTTACTATAGATACATAATATCTACTAACTTCAACTAGATTCTTAACTTTAAATTATTTGAAATTATATTTCGCCTTGTTCGTAGCGTTCACAAGCTTATCCGATCTTCTTAAACGTTATCATGTTTCTTACAACGATAAATAATTCAACAATCATAAAACTAACTAGAATTTTCATTTTAAGCATTAAACTTTCTTAGCAGAAAGTAAATAAATAAGACCTACTAAAGGTAACAACCCTTTGCCAATTAATTAACAAAAATAATACAAAAGTAACCATTGTCAATTACTTAGTAAGTATATTAAATATTTCTGAATTGAAAAAAGTATAAGAAAAAATATGTCAAATTGATATTTAAAAGTTTTTTTTAATTTGCGTCCTCTGCAAGCCTCATTCCGCCTTTTAAGAGCAAATCAAACGTGTTAAGAGATTGACGACAATCGAAGTAAAAGATATTGACGATGTGATTAATGCTCAACTGGCACGTCTAGAACATCATTACAAGAACACAACAGAGGCAAAAATAGTCAAACCTAGGAACCTAGTGTTGAGAGAGACACTAGGCCCCCAGGTTCCCTCTGTCTACCTTGCCACGTGCAAAAAAAATTAGAGATATGTAAAAATAGTCTTCTTTGTATCTTCACAGTTTTCCTCACATCTTTTTTTAAAGACATAAAGACAGAAAACCTAAAGAAAAGTTAAGTCACTCTGACTTTTATTTTTCGCCACTTTTTGGCCGAAAATGAGACTTGCGATATTAATATGAACTAAATATAATCATACCTTCGAAAACGTATCAAATCCACGATAGACGCAATTACCGTCAGACGATATCCCACTACGCAACAACGGATGAACTATTAAAAGGTAATATTTAACTAGCTCACCCGCTTAAACTCTATGTATGTTATTTTATAGCTAAATTATACAAAAACTTTACTTACATTATAGCATCTATGTTATTCTGATGCATAAACTTTATTAATGTAAAGTTTCATCTTAATTCGTTCAGTAGTTTTTTGAAAGTGGAACAGACATTTATCTTAATAATAGAAGAGTTTTTCACGTGAAATTATAAATGATTGATGTATCATATTATGTGTTTTACTTATTTAACTTAATAACAAACTTACTCTTGTTTATCTTCTTGAATACCAGCGATAGCGTGCTGAGAGAGATGCAGCCACTTCACAGCAGATGTATTGTCGAGGCCTTTAGCCTTCAACCATACAGGGGATTCAGGTAACGGCAAAAGAACCACGAACAAAGCCGCTGTAAACAAAAACTTTTTTAGTCTTTTATAGCAAAGTAGAGAGAGGAAGACTAGTGTTAAAGCTCTCCGCTCCCCACGTTACGCCGAAATCTGGAGACATTACCTGTTGAGTGACAGAACTCAACGCCACGCTTTGTATCGACACCAAAGCAAAGAAATGAAAATATTAAATATTTCATTCCCTCGTTTGGGAATAGAAACCACAACCTGTCACGTTTTCAGTCATTCGCTTATGCCTTTGTGCTACGACTGGTTGATAAACAAAATTATTTATAATATTTTTTTAGATTTTATCCCATAATAAATAATACATAATTACATGTATTAAGTGTGTGTAATATTTTTTTTTATATTTAGCCCGTATTTGCGACATTAACTTCCCTATTTAACACGAAATGTCTTGAATTTGAACAAAAACTGGGAATGGAATGTTTCAGTATGTTCTCTCTGCCTAAACCGCTACACGTGAGAAGCTAAAAAAAAGCTAAACATAACACTTTGTCATATAAAACTTTTTTGTAAAATTGATTGTAATATTTTTTACGTATCGATGTTTTACGAATACTTTCAAACAAATGTGAAATGACATCATCTATACAAAATTTCAATAATACCTAATTACATTGTTTGTTTGAGATAGTCCGTGGCGACTAACGAACTCTAATTGTAAGACAATCAGATATATTGTAATAGACGTAAATATATATGTATATTTACACTTTAATATATCGGCGCATGCGTCAATCTTTTAAATATTATATGTCTATAGTTTACTTGAACTTGTTGCTTATCGTAAAGTATTTTTATTTTTCATTTTGAAATAATAAATATCACGAAAGTATCTAAACTATATTATAAAGAAACAAAACATGAAAAAATAAAATAAATTCAGAAACTCAACGCCCCGTTTTGCAAAAATATAAAAAATTTCATTCCCCGTGTAGGAATTGATCCCACAACCGTCTTGCTAAACTTTATAATTTTTTTTCGTTACTTATTACAGATATGGATTTTAATCTGAAATAAATTATTTTTATTTATTTATTACTACATCAACAGATTGTAACCAAAAAATTAAAACAATTAAAAGACAATTTCTATCCCATACAAAAAGATGATTGATAACGGTATACTATGTGAGACAGATAACACGTACTCGCGTCATATATGGATTAAGCTTAATTAAAATGTAAATATTAAATCACTGTTCTATCTCCTTGATCTAAGTACTGCAAATATATTATATTTAAAAAAACAATTTTGAGATCTCTATAGACTATACTCATAAATATGAGTTTTGTAAAAAAAAAATTAGCTTCACGTTGTATCTCGTACACAGCAGGGTAGGCAGAGGGAACCTACTGTTAAGACACACCATTCCTTACTTTCCGCCGAGTTCTAAGGGCATTGCGTGTTGAATGGCGGAACTCAACGCCGCGCTTTGCCTCGACACCAGAGCGAAGAAATAAAAATATAAACGTAAGTAAATATTTCATTTCCTTAAGTGGGGATCGAACCAACAACCAGTCGATTTTACGGTCACACTTTGTGCCCCTGTGCCACGACTGGCCTCAAGGTTCCCTCGGCCTGCTATGTGCCGGATACAGAGTGAAACAAAAAAAAGCTTTTTACTATGGTTTACACTCTATTCATACAACTATACATTTTTACTAACAAACATCTATTTGTAAACAGTGGTTGCGAGGTAAAGTGCACCGTTGGTTACAATGTTTCTAAAGGAAAAATAAAAAGAAAAAGATAAACTCGTTCTCTCCGATCCACTATCTGTTTGCTATTTTCTATTTTTCCTGTCTGTAAACGTGAAACTCATTAATATTTTATATGAACGTGGTCAATTATTGAGTAATAATGATTTTGTGAAATGTTTACCTTTATTTTATGTTTTTGTTTTAATTTTGTTTTTGTTATTTTTTATATAGCATAATTTAATCCTTGTTATCATTTGAATGATGTGTTCTTCTATAATCAGTTGTACATAACATATTTATTACAGATTCACATTTTTGCCCTATGTTATTGTATAGTAGATAGAAAGAACTTAGTGTAGAGAAACTTCGCTCTCCACTTTACACGAACTTAGAGGCTCATTTATGTTTTGAATAACGAAACCATACCGCAGCTAATAAATAATACCCAATAATGAATATTTTACTAGCGTCACGCTGTATCTAGCATGTAGCAAGGTAAACAGAAGGAATCTAATGTTAAGACCCCATTTTCCGCCCAAATTTTGATACATTTGCGTGTTAAGTGCTGGAACTCAACGCTGCGTTTTGTCTGTATGTGACTGTTACCAGAGCGAGGAAAATGAAAGTATTTCGTTCCCCGAGTGACAATCGAACCCACAACCGTCGCTTGCACAGTCAGATTGCTTATTATTATTAAATTTCTTTATTATGAATGTCTTTATTAATTTTAAAAAAATCTGCTTCACGCTGTATCCCGCACACAGCAGGGTAGATAGAGGGAACCTAATAAGATATTCCATTTCTCACTTTCCGACAAATTTTTCGAGGCTTTGCGTGTTAAGTGGCGGAACTCAGCACTCGGCTTTTGCGTCAGTGCCAGAGAGAAGAAATGACAATATTAACACATAAAAATCATTCCCCCGAGTGGGGATCGAACCCACAACCTTCACGTTACAGTCCCACCGTTGTACCCCTACGCCATGACGGCTTCATTTTATTAATATTTAATAAGCTACAAAGGTTCTTACCACAAAACGTGGCTGAAAGAAAGGCTAGATATCTCCAATAAAGCCAGTTGCCGCCTATATATGATATTAGGATACCGAAAGACATAGACAACGTGGGCAAAGAGCCCAAACGACCCCGTATCTCTGGATCACAGCACTCGCTTACCTGAAAACAAAATATTTTAATAAAATAAATTATTTTTTTTAGGTGTTAGTTTTTTGAGGCCAGTCGTGGCGCAGCGGCACAAAGTGTGACAGTAAAACCGACTGATTATGGGTTCGATCCCCACTCGAGGAGATGAAATATTTACTTAAATTTATATTTCCATTACTTCGCTCTGGTGTCGAGGCAAAGCGCGTTGAGTTCTGCCACTTAACAAGCAATGCCTCCAGAATTCGACAGAGAATGTGGAACGGAGTGTCTTACACTAAGTTCCCTCTGCCTACCTTGCTGTGTGCGGGAGACAGCGTGAAGATGAAAAAAATGTGTTATTTCTTTTTGGATTCCGTTGTTTTTTTAGGATTCCGTACCTCAAAAGGAAAAAAAACGAAAACTATAGGATCACTTGGTTGTACGACTTTTCGTCTGTTAAGACTATTTATCTCGAGATTGCGTAAAGTGAAAAGTAAAATTAATATCAAATATTGAATTTAACTTTACGTTACATTGGAGCACAGAAATAAATAAGCTTCTAAGTTAATAAAAGCAAACTATGTGAGCATTTATGCATCGTTTTTACAGTATTTTATATGAAATTTGCCGCGTAATCAAAAACCTAAGAACACGGAGTGAGTACTTACAATACAATAAAAATAAAGGAAAAAATCCGGATAGTAAAAATTTATTATACTCGTATAGATATATCAAAGAAAAAATTATCACAAATTTATTTAATAAAATTCATTTCCTGAATAAAGAAAAAAAATGTGAAAAAGCGGCCCTATCACTATAAATGATCTCTTCCAGGCAACCTAATCAGAAGAATCGATTTAAAAGAGCGGGCGCATGGCGCGGTGCAGAACAGAAGGAAACAACATATACATAAAAAAATATATTTGTAAAAACAAAAACCCCCGACTGCAGAAAACTAAAAAGAAAATAAACAAGCCCAATAGTTTATTAGGATTAACAGTCGGGACCTGTAAGTAATTCTTCAAATCAGCCTCCACACCACAGCGCCATAATTGGTTTTTTAACATCACCTATCTAAGAACACTTGGGCTGCTAATACGAATCTAACGATACCTCAAATATATAAATCCGTTCAGTGGTTCTGGAGATATGAGGTAATAAAGAATATTACATACATACAAGATACGCGCGAAAAACATAACCCTTCCTTAGCAGTCGGGAAAAAGAAAAAAAAGAAATGTCAGAGATATTAACATAAATAATAATATATATTTATAAACTACATGGAATACACATACATTATAGAAAAATATAAACATAGAAAGTATGTATAGACACGGCAAATACATTAAAACATATAAAATAAACTTCATACTAAGATAGTATTTTTTACTTTATATTTAAATATATTTAATGATTTAGACTGCCTTATAGGTTATGGTAAGGTATTCCAGAGCTTCGCTTGGGCAGTGAATGATCCACTGTAGCAACTGGTACGACACACAGGTATATCCAGGACATTATCATTTGGGAGCGGAGACTTAGGGCAAGATTGGAGTTGGAGCCGCAAAACCGGACCAGCGCGAGGGTTTTATACAAAAATTGGAGATCTCGAGCTTTTTCTGAAATTCAAGGTTAGCTTAGCCAGAGCCCTTTGACCCCATCAGATACCTCTCGTGAACTAGCGGTTTTAAAACCAAATTTTGACTTCATTTTAAGGCTATTATTTTTAAAGATTTAACCACAAATATATAGTTTTCATTTCTTGCATTTTTTCCTTAACTAGTACTATGTGTAGATGCTAAACCACCAGCGTGTAACTAGCAACTACAGCTAAGCTACAGGTTGTGGGTTCTATCTCGCTCGAGAAAATGAAATATTTCATACATCCAATCTCTCACTCTGGTAACAAAGCAATACGCGGCCACTCAACACCAAATGCCTCCAGAATTCGGCGAAAAGTGGAAAACTAAAATGTCTTAACAAGGTTCCCAAGTTCCCCCAGCCTTAGCCCACCCAAGTAATAATAATAATAATAAAAACCACATTAATATTTTTTAATTACTTTTAAATGTTTCACTAATCACTTCAGTTAGACACGAGGTGTAAAATGACCGTAATAATTAACAACATATAATGCACATATGTACGTAATTATTCATTAGATAATTATGAATGAACAGACTCTTATACGTACTTATATTAATATATATACATATTATTTTATCTCAATATTGAACATACGCTTATGTGGACTCAAACGTTGCTTACATTAAAAATTATAGACTCCTCTATACACAAACAATATGGCCCTAACATGGCATTCTCATTTACTTCTCAAGAATTACTTTTGTACATACTATCTACGAACAACGTTAACTGAAATATTAAACTGTTTCTTTATATTGGACAAAAGGTTACAACCGAGCTGATAGTATTTTTTATTAGGATTTTTTTTTTAGTTTCACGCTGTATCCCGCATGTCGCTGGGTAGAGAGAGGGATCAGAGTGTCCAAGTGTTAAGATACGAAATAATTTTTTTCGTCTGATTTTGTTTGTCTGCGTGCTTGTTACTTAGAAACGTAAGAATATCTCAACTAAAAAAAACATAAAGTACAGAGAGTCAGGTAGGCCCTAATCTGCAATAAACATTGAGGCTGTCGTGGTGCAGGGTGTGACTGTAAAGCGACGGTTGTGAGTTTGATCCCCATTCGTGGGATTGAATTAATTAAATATTTTTATTTCTGCGCTCTGGCCCAAAGGCAAAAGCCCGGCGTTGAGTTTCACCATTCAAAACGCAATGCCTCGAAAAACTCGGCAGAAATTGAGGAACTGAATGTCTTAACACTAGGTTAGGTCTGCCAACTTCGCTATGTACGGGATACAGGGTGAACATGAAATAAAAAAAAGAATATAAAATATAGATATAAATACGCTGCGCCGTGGTTTTTATCCCGTGTATTGCACGGTTGTCAGAGGGAATCTAGTGTTAAGACTCTTTGTTGTCCACATTCCGCCGCTCAGAGCTTTTCTTGTTTAGTGGCGGAGCTTAATGCCGGGCTTCGTCTTGTTACCAGTAGTAAAAGAATGGGAATCGAACCCATGACCGTTGCGTCTACCATAAAGCTAAACCATAAAGACATTTTATTTATTTACCCCATCATATTTAATAACTGCTATTTATTTATGTCGGACCAAGTCACACAAGGCAAATTATAAAAATATTATATTTTATGTGAGATAAATATAACGCAAAACTGTGAACTGCTATTGTAGATCACAATAAGTGAGCAATTATACCATGACTCTTGACTCTGTTGATCAACAAAAATTATAGTCATTTTACACACACGTGACTCGTATCTCACGACTTAGAATTAGAATATAAAATTTCTTTGTTTTACGGGTCTTGTAGAAATTTTGTGAAACTCTTTTAAAATCAGCTTCACGCCGTACCCCGCACACAGGAGACTAGGTTCCCTCTGCCTACCCTGTAGGCAGAGGGAACCTAGTGTTAAAAGACTCCGTTCCCCATTTTCTGCCGAACTCTGGAGGCATTGCGTGTTGAGTGGCAGAACTCAACGCCGCGCTTAACCTCGACACCAGAGCAAAGAAATGGAAATATATTTTTTTCTCTTTTAGAGCTCTTCAAATTTTTCGAAATAAACTTAACGCCAAATTTGCTTGGTGTGTCGGCTTTGTGTATTGTTATCTGACAACCATTCAGTTAATAACGGAAATATTTTATAGAATATTTCTTAAAGCACATTGAATTATAAAAGGTATTGTTGACATAATCCTCGCTCGCGTAATATTAAGTTATTATATATATTAGAGATATCTGAGTAAGATAGTAAAATATATATTATATACTTACTGAGTAATTTAAAAAGACCATCGCGACGCCGTTGGACAAGATTTGGGTTGACTGTAAACGGGACGACTGTGG
>DWQW01007622.1:0-14781 GCA_018249695.1 Heliconius erato demophoon | reverse complement strand
CTTACAAAATATTACCGAGAAGTTATGTTGATACGATTTAAAAATTTATATGTATAAAATATCTGAATTCACTTATACTATATACATATACGTATACTTAAACAAACACTCATAGACAAAATAAAAAAAAACCTTGATGCAATAACTTAAAATATTGCAAAAAACTAATAAATAATATTTATGTATTTTAAAATATAAATAACTACTTTCTATTAATCGAGTTCATTAGATATCGTAGTACGTGCAAATTAACAGTATAAAGTTATAAAACACGATATGAGCGGAGACGACGCGACGCGCACCTTGTAAGCCACCTTGGATTGGAGCGCACACACCGCATGGTCCACCGCGTTAGGGAACTCTACAATAAATATGTTTAATTTACTAAAATTTAAAATTGCTTTTTAGTGTACTGACAGTATGTACGGTAAACCTATGAAGTGTATAAATTAATAGTTTAAAAAACTGTACAATAAGCGCTCGCTTCCTAGTAAGCAGTCCGTGGTTCCATTAGCCATCTTCCATTTCCATCATCAGACCATCTCGATGGTACCATAATATTGTATTGTCATCTAATCTACATATAATTGTCAAGTTTCATGATAATATAACAATTAAAAGTGCTTGTAATTCCGATTCTTAGATTTTATCACAAAGTCACTTATTTACCGCTCGACCTACTAAAAGTGTGTTAATAAAAATGAAATTATAATACACAGGTAAAACTAGGGGTTTAACTAGCCTACAACTTTGTTTGCGTGGACTTTAAGAGTAAAATGGAAAATTCCGTTATTTCCGTTCTCGTAGCAACGAAAAATCTTCTGGTGCCTCTACATTCCCTAACCTACCTATCTACATATTAAATTGCACTCTTTTAAGTCTAGTAGTAGTTTCTTCTGTGTGTTATCAGACATTGAGTAATGTAAAAGTTTTTTATATGTACATATAATAAAAATATGAAAAATATAAAAAAACGTTACTAATTTCTATATAATGTAAGACGTTTTTAACGAATAATAAACAAAGTACTTACTTTTTGCTTACTCTACTCTACTACTCAGGTGTGTATTAAATTTAAAGTGATTGGTCGTACCTACCTACAATGAGTACCTACATACTTGTACGAATTTATTAAACAATTTAAAATATTTGTAATAATGGTTGTAAGTTCGATCTTCACTGAAGAAAATATTTGTTTAAATTTATATTTGCATTTCTGCGCTCTGGTGTCGAGGCAAAGCCCGGCATTGAGTTCCGCCACTCAACGCGCAGTGTTTCCAGAAATCGGCGGAAAGTAGGGAACGGAGACTGTCTAGCTGTGTGCGGGATAGATACAGTGTGAAGCCGATATAATTTTAAAATATTTAATAAATAGTAATTTATCTCACTATAGTAGCTCTTATTTATCTCACTATACTAGCTAATAAGTTATATGATTATCATCAATTTATATAGAGTCAGAAAAATATTAATATATGATGCGTAATTCGACAGTAAATGCAATTGTAAATGTACTGGAATTGTTTTTATAAATGTCATATAAACTGGATAATAAAATAAATAGTATGTAGTAGCATGTAGCATTCTAAATGATACACGTACTCATTAAATAAAGTAATCCACAAGCTATAACCATTTTTTAGATTATTTTTCTAAAATAATATCTAAAATATATATCTATGTGGAAGATATATTGTGGTTGGAAGGCATGTATGTACTATGTACATCTTGCTTCTCAATTACCTTATATGATCTCGTGTCAAATGCTTTTGCTTTTTATAATAGAACTAGCGGCCCCATATACATCAGCCGCCCGCATATACTACAGTTACTTGTTTTCTCTATAAGTCATTAAACTTCTGTGAAGTTTGAACCCAATGAAACACATTATTTTGTAGCAATATTGCGGCATACAATAATTTATATTAAAGTAACTCTTTTGTTTATAAACCGATTGAAATACAACAAACAATGTTAAGGGAAATTTGTCAAAATACAATTGTGAAAAGTACATTTCAATCGGTTTAGTCGTTTCTAAGATTAGCGTGAACAAAAAAGCAAAAATAAAATTTTTAAAAATCATTGGTTATCTTAGATGTGCAGACATCGATCAGTTTTGATTTTATCATAAGTATAGATACAGATGTAAATTCCAAAAACGAAACATTTCAATTCAAGCTACATTCAACAGCGACTCTACAGATAATGTGATCTCTGTTGTCATAAAACGCTATCTCCCGAAAAAAACGTGTTCAAATTCGTTAAAGCCATCGCTGCATGTTCGAGTAGAGCCCGGACCAGCAGTCACGGAGTCACTCCGGACTCCGATATTGGCCGGGACACTTTCCCATGCGTCTGCTTATCGGCGCCTGCATTAGTGTCCCACCTCCCCCCGTCCCCTCCCCCTCCCCCCCGTCCCCCGCCCCCCTCGGGTGGCGCCGCCGCTCTTAGTCGCAACAAGAGCCGCGTTTTTTTGTCAGTCGATGTGTAAAAGGTAATTAATTAGGGAGGATCCTCTCCACCTTGGACGGGACCACTGGGTGGATTCGCAATCCGCGTGCAAGTATCTCTACTTAATCGTGCGTCACGTAAAGTGACATGTCACATATGTTTTGTAATGTAATTGTTAAATTTTCACAGTCTATTAGATAAAAGTGACGTAGAGTCTTCATTTCACCGGCTACTTACTTAGCATATCTACTAATATTATTTTACTGTGTAGAAAACCATAAAATAATATTTTTATAAGTTTCCTTTCAATACAGCATAAACCATTATAGTATAGTAGTAGCACAAAAAAAAAATAACCATCAGCTTATTAAAGTTAAGGCGTGTAAAAACCTTGAAATTTGTTTTCAAACAAGCGAGCATGCTGTGTCCGAGACGTCAGTTGTATTGTACTGTCAGTCGTCAGTCGCGTCGGGTGCGTCACGAGACCTTTTGTCAGTTCTGTAGATAACGCTACAAATGACTCCCGGAGATGTCGCGATAAGGAGCGAGCGAGCGGCGATCACTGTCCGCGCGTAATCTACGCCTCGCCTCGACTCGCCCTGAGGGCCGTCTCGCTGAGAATTAATCATTTTAATATTAAAATATCTGCATTCAATGAAACCTTTCAACTTGTCTCTGTCTTGAATGTATAAAAAGCGTATGTGTAAGCGAGATGGCAGAGTCCGTTTGGCTATTAATAACGGAAAAACACACAAACGAAGTGGATTAACACATTAACGGGTCCGCCGCCGCCTCGTCGTATAAAAGCATTCCCGGCAAGTGTCGGGTTTGCCTCAAAAAAATTGGTGACAACGCTCCTCGGCCGCAATTAGTAGGACTCGTAAGAACCGCCATTCTCCATTAGAGCTCATTAAGCGTTACATCACTTTCCCCCTACACGTGGTTTTATATTAATTTAATTTTATTTTATAGACGTTACAATTTCAATTAGCAATACCACCTATAACTTGGTTTTAGGTTGAGTGATATTAAAATGTTAATTTTATGAACTCTACGTAGAGTCATATTTCAATATATTAAAAGTAATTACAAAATTTTTGATCAATCTAAACGTTTTTACATATCGTCTAGATTACTTTCTAAGTAATTCTAGTAATCCTTAAAAAAACTAAACCATTTAATTACAATTCATTAGTGGAAAAAGAAAAGAAAACAGCAAAATATTTGATATTCAAGCATGCAAAGCTACTACACGCCGTATACTGTGATTACTCACGGTATTCGACTATGCCGTCACAAAATTTACATACTTTCTCAACTAAAATGTCAATATATAGGAAAGATTGTAATTCATCGGTACTTTAATTGTCTTGAGGACGACGAAGGGGAAGCAGTGAAGGGGGAAGGTGAGGGGAGGCGAGGCCGCGGAACACGGAAAGGCTTTTGAGGCGGCGTTTCAGAGGCTCTACGTATAGTAAGTCCCGGGACACACGGATACTGGGATATGGGAAATCGATGGTTGCTAAAATTATTGTACGACCGTTTTATATTAATTTTTATCTTTAAAAGGCAAAATATTCAAACGTATTATAATAATGTCAAAAAATTATGGAGGTAGGTAAACTTAAATTTAATTTTAGATTTAATTAAAAGTTGTAAGCTCTTGATAATAACTAAAGCTTGTTTATTCTTATTATTTGTGTAAGTTCTTCCTAAAAATCTCCGGCAGTCCCTAAAGTGGTACATCTACATTCGGGCCGGCCAGTGTGCCCCGTCCTAAGGCGATAGCGCCGGCGCCCGCGCACCCTCGCACACCACATTACGCCCGACGCGCGCTAATGCAGAGTGTCGCCTCGTCTCATAAATACATTCACCAAGTCTTCTTAATTTACAGGACTCGATAGAGTTGATTAAGGATTACGAAATTAAGCACACACACGATAAAAGATTTAAAGAAAGTGCTCATTTTAAGCTCTACACTACTACAGCGTATTGTAATTAATGCAATCAATAATCTTAATCACATTGCAATTGTGTTTTTTTTTGTTTTTTTTTTATTTAAATTAATTAATAAACGTCAGTTCTTTAGTATATTTCATTGATATCATATTGATAAAACAACTATTTAGTTTTTTTATATATTGGGCTTTGTAAGCTCATTGTAAAAACAATGAAAAACTGATTAATAGCAGCAAAGAGTTTAAAAACGCTTAGTGACATTGCAAGTATTTTTTTTTCATTTTCAAGCCTCATCCTTCAGATAACTGGCTAGCCAGAGAAAACTTAAGAAGACGTAACGTATCGAAATTCAACGCCGAACCTTTATAAATATTTACAAACATACAATGTGTATTTTATAAATTTTATCATAACAGCGACAGGTTTAAATATTCTGGACGTCTTAGGAATAAATGAAACAAGGGACACCCTTCGCCGCCTTAATCGATGTCCGCCGTGTTCGCGGCCGGCGGCGGCTTTATACACACTACCGCTTATATTGTATTCCGATGTACCGGAGGAGAGTCCGACCGACTCCTCTTTTTGTCACCGCCATGAATCATCTGATCGAATTGATTTTATAAAGTAACGAGCCGATATGCCTTAAGGATCTCGATCTTTCATGCGTAATGTTCCTTTGAAGTAGAGTCGATTGTAATGATTGAGACTGATGCAGTCAATATAGAGACGTACTCTGACTCACCGCTAAAACTACTTGCTGGTGTTCAATGTAGTGTGTAAGAGCTAACATACTAGTGCTGCGTGCTCCAGCGCCTTTGGAGAGATAATTAATTATAATTTAAAGAAAAAATGCAAGTTTGAATTGCAAGATTCTTGGAACTTAGTTGTTTTGTACGTGGTGTGATCATCTAATGCGTCCAATGAACTTCCAGTTACTTTAGTTAACTTTTATGTTTAGTTTTATAGTGTTGGTCAACACTTCTACCTATCGTTGTAAATATGGATTGAATTCATTTATAATATGTACAACATGTATTGCACCTACTCTATACTAATATAAAATAAATAATAATCAAATCAACGTTTTCAAAGCAAATAAAACGAACGCTTAACGAATTTTTATTAGTAATTTAATTCAATAATGAATGTATTTTATTTTGTCAAATAACGAGGTTACGTTGTTAAGTATAATTTAGAAGCCGCGTGTTCTGCTCCGCCGCTACATACATATGTATTTATGTATATTATTGTCATCGTATTAAAACTGTAAATGTTACCAACACAAACATTCACGATTATAATATAACACGTATCAGAGTTTAGATTGAAGACAGTCTTAGAAAATATTTATACGTAGAGGCCTCTTAAGCATACACTTGGGTCACGAGACTCAGGTACTACTCTGAATTTCTTAACCTGCATAATGGCACTCCCACGGTAAATCCATGGGATGCTAAGCAGACTTCTCTATGCTAATTTACTATATTATGTCCAAAATATATAATAACTACTTATATGGGCCCCAATAAACTAAAATAATCCGTATAGAAGAAAAATTATACTAATAAAAATATAAAGGAATAATGTGTCGTATGAATGGCTGTAGTATGTGGGATTGATAGAGCAACGTTTAGTTTAGTCCAAAAGTGATGGGTGTGCAAAACACTCCCCTTTTATCGATCTGGGGACGAGTTTCATCAATTACAGTCGTCACTGGTAGCCAATCATTCCGTATAATTGTAAAAACTGGTTTAATCACATATTATAAGTAGTTTAAGATAGGCATCGAAGTTCGATATCGAAGGTCTTCGTGAATACCTACTAGGGAACTCAGTGTAAGTAAAAAGTAATGAAGAAGAAACTAATCGTCACCAGATTGTAGAAAAAAGATATTATATTAATATCAACAAGTTTACTTAAAACGATGAATCAATTTAATATTAATCATAATTATTTCACTCATCTGTGATGCCATTAAAAAGTACTATTATGTAAAAATATTTTTTTCCATCCAAACATTAAATATTACAAGCATGTATAAATGTATATAAAATGCAAATCTATCTGTTCCAGGTCTAATAGAGACGACTCTACACTTACTCTAATACAGTAAGTAGTACAGCTACTTGTTTTAATTATTATTTGGCTTCCTAGAATTTATACTGATGTGAAACTAATTATATTTAATGACTAGTCTCAGTGCTTCTTGAAAATGTGGACCAGCTTTTTATTTTAATTTGATTTTAGAAAAACTTAATTATTCAAAGTTGTGTCTAAGATGGTGAAGTCGTTAAATTAGTGTCGATGGTTATGAGTTCTGCAATATTAGATTACCAAATACTGAGCGAGTGCTTTGATAATTGATCCTAAGAAGGTAAAATACATTATTCATACATACGTATATCTACATATGTAATTTATATCTGATATAGCATTGTTTTCTATTGATACTTATTATTATAGCATTTTTTTAAATAGCCATAGCATATCTATATAATAGCCTTAACAAGAATAGAGACTCAAATCAAAATTTTATTATATATTCTACAAAAAATGCATTAATTAAATTGAAAGATCAACTAAAGATATTCAAGAAGTTTCATCAACAATCAAAATTGGTTTTAAACTAGACTCAATTATTAATATCTAAATACAATGCTCTAAGTAGATAAGTGGAGGTGAGAGGTCACGCTATTAGGAATAGACTAAACGCACTCCGTCCGTGCGCCCACGCATCACAGATTGCTAAAAGCAACCAAAGTGTAATCTGGCAGAGGTTATTGATGTCTGACTCGAGCCCAGCTTAAATGTAGAGTCGTTTGTCAATATGCCCAGTAAATCTAAACGCCTACTGAATGCTGTACAAAATAGAATTTGTTACCTTCGTGTATATCTATCTATATTGGTTTTTGTAAATCTATTGAAAATAAATTAAATTTAAATTTCCATTTTTTCCTTCTGGTTTCGAGGCAAAGCATGGCGTTGAGTTCTGCCACTCAACACGCAATGCCTTAGAATTCAGCAGAAAGTGGGGAACTGAGTGCCCTAACACTAGGTTTCCTCTGCCTACCCTGCTGTGTGCGGGATGATTTGATTTTATTGATAATATGTATAAAAAAATTAATATAGTATAATTTTTGTAGCAATTTTTTAAACCATTTAAATATCCGATCAAACTATGCACCTAATATCTAAATATCTGGCATGTATAAATTTCTGTTTAAATTTATGTTTGTTGCCTATACGAGTATATGTAGCATGGTAAGCAGATTGAGATCTAGTGTTATAAGTTATAGCGTTCCATTCCGGACATTTTCTCCAATTTTTTGAGACATTGTGTGTTGACGAAAACTAACGCCGATTTATGTCTATCAGAGCGGGGCCTCACATAATTATCATGCAGCAGCACATTTAAAAAGAAATAATTGCAATACTTTATTGACTTGTCAATATATACACATAAAGATCTAAAAGAGTACCTCTCGGTACTAGAAGGACACTCAACAATAAGTGAACATACGCGTATTTTAGAAGGCCTAGCGAGGAGGAGAGTGGCTTGTCGTTTACGATTATGCGTCGAGGGCTATAAAATCTAAATAAACGTACCATTTTACTTGGCTTATCGAATGCATCGATTGAGTGCTGCTAGTTTTTTCTTCGTTTTGCAAAAGTATAAATCTATACTAATATTATAAGGACGAAATCTTTGTTTACTTAAAGGAACACGTTAATCTCAAGAAGTACTGGTTCAAATTGAAAAAAAATATATTTGTTTCTAATAATCAAAGAATCGAGGAAGGCTGTAAGCTGTATTACACCAGACTAAGTGTTTCGATGTAAACATTTGAGCACACAGGGAAAGTCTTAGTTAAAAGTTAGTTATAACTTTGCCTCTAAACTTTGCAATATAATGAAGTAAAAGCAGTCTTACATTGATTTGAATGAAGTATATTCTAAAATAGAACATACCTACCTCAATCCTCAAAATTGTCGCATTCTTAAGTAATATAGAAAAGACCTCGAGACAGTCATACGACGGCGATAGCACATATTTGATAAAAGTGCATGTTTTCAAATGACTTGCAATAATTGTAGTACATATGCATATCCTTGACACTCTTTACTGTCTCTACATTTATTAATTACATCATATAATATTGTGAAAAGTATTAAAATTTAATATTTTGATATTTTTAAAAAATATTCCTAATATAGAAGCAGACATATTATTTCAATTTAAATATTTGAGGCCACTGTTGTACCGTTTTGGGACAATATCTGATTATAAGCGCGAAGGTCCTTGTTTCCTTTTTAAGCAGTTCCCTCCACTCACCACGTAATGTCTCGATTCGAGCGGAGTAGGCGAGAGAAAGGAGAGTCGTGACACTAGGTGGACTAGTTGACTCGGTGAACATACTTAGGTTGACAAAACGCGAAGCTGAATAAGAGAGTTACGAGAACAAGTAACATTCACAGAAAATTATATTTGAACATCTACATAACGATGTCCGACAGAGAGCATTGAGAGAGCAGTTTGTATTAAGTGTATCAGTTTATGTGTTCAGTATGACTTTGTTGCAAACATCTAAACATAATCATCTTGTATATGATAACACAATTTTATACCTTAGCTACTTGAACAATTACGTCCAGAAATGAAAAATAAATGATTTAATTAACAAAAGTTAATAAAATATAGTCATTTTTTTCATAAATATTTTTTTTTACTATTTTTACGCTGTATTAGGTACGCTTATATTTGTTGCGCCATCTCGTTGCGGTTGAGTTCCTCACTTTCCACTGAATTTTTCAAAAAATTGTGTGCTTAGTGGCGGATCTCAACGTCAAGGAAAATAATATTTTCATTATTTATTTTCTTAATATGTATTATTAATAATAATAATTAATTTCCCCGAGTGCGGATAGAACACAATCACGGCCTCGTACATACAAATGTATATTACACATTTCATTTCTTTAGCGTCACACTTTAATAAAGTGACTTTATCTTACATAAAGTTAGAGTGACTCTACTGTTAAGACACGCCGATCTTCACTTTCCATCTGAATTTGTCATACAGCATTTTGAGCAGCAGAACTCAAGACCAATGTTCTACAGAGGCCTCAATATAGAGTAACTATCACAAGTCGAGTATCAGGGCTGCTTAGATGCAGCCCTGATACTCGACTTGTTTCTCGACACTTTACCTCACCTATTTATAAAAAATATATAAAAATTGAATTTTAGATAATTTAATTATGAAGCAAAGTACCTGCATATAAGCACGCGGCTCGTACACAATATATAACAGCGAGCGGCGACGACCGACAGACAGAGGCCGGCCGTAATTAATGCTACAACAGAGTGAACTTTTGCAAATGGATACATATTTTTCTTGCAACTAATTAAGGTCCGTATCATTAAGCAAGTTGACAATTTATTCCTTTCTACCAAAATGCAAAATTGGGATTGTTTTTTTGTAACCTACGGCAGGTTTGGTGTGTTGGTGTGAGGTACGGGGTTCCTATACAAATATATCTTTTCGCAGCTTCACGCTTTGTTCCAACTGATAGGATAGACTGAGAGAATGTAGAGATAGGATAGACTAATCGTCCCTTTTGGCTCAATTCAAGACATTGTGCGATGAATGAAGGCACTACACGCCACTCTATGTCTTATTTTAGAATAGAAATTAAGCCAAAATTATCGTCCTTACAATCAGACGCTATCTATAATATATAATAAAATATTATTTTAAAAAAGTTAAATGAAGTGAAGTATCATTGTAATGATTATTTTAGCCGTGTATAATTATTTTAATTACGAATCCGGTCTAGAAACTTACAATGTTTAAAATGCTCTATTATTGAGTAGAGTATGCAAATGCAATTGCGTAAAATATATATTTTATATTAGTTCTACAATGTTCAATTATAAAAACTTCTGCAAAATATTCGCGCCACATTGTCGACACAAACAAAAAAATCATGAAATAAAAAAAAAAACCACTAGCCGATGTCGCCAAAACCCTTAAAAAGCTTTCTAGTCGTAAACTCGATATAAATAACGTTTTTACCCAAAAACTGTCGATTTTATCAGGTATGTAATGCGATGCGCACCCTATCGACGCATTTATCTCGCAAAATAATAGGGGTGGCTTTAAATGGTAAAAGGGTGTAGAGCGCCATTAGGCACGAGCCACGCTTGCGTAAGGTGAGTCAAAACAACGCAAAAACTGACGCTCCGTCCGTCCCTTAGAGCTATTGAGCTGTTGGACTAATTGTTTGGGAGAAAGGGATCACTATATTTATTCAGGTAGAGGTGTGTGTGTGAGAGAGAGGTGAAATAATGTAAACAATAAATTATCACGGTTATAATAGAGGCGCCAAGTCGCGTCGTAGAGCGCAACTGTCTCTACTTAATCATTGTTGATTTATAGAAATAGGAAATGTTTTTTTTTTGGGCTGTGTATTTTTTTTTGTTGGTTTTTAAGAAAATTTGCATTTAGGAATTAGTTTTTAAGAGTGAAGGTAATATGTTATAATTTTTATAATTTAGTATTACAAATTAAGTTATTAAATGAATATATTACCAAGCACTATTAATAAATCATTTTCATTTCTATATATTGGACGACGTTTTTAAAACACAATCATCTTCTTACTTGATTTATCTATTGTTGTAAGAAATATTAAACAAAAGATGATAGAATGTTGATTTAGATCAAGACCATGGAATATTTCGCAGAAGTTTCTATTTCGTACGTATTTTTTAGCCTCGAGCAGTTAGTTACATTTAACATATATGTACGTAAGTGTAATTTTTTTTAATTGAATTAATTTAATTACTTTTGCATAATAATATGGCCTCAGACACTCGTCTATACAAAAAGCGACACGTCTAACCGGTCGTCATTGCACACGGCAAATTGAACTAATTTTTAAGAATAATAAAGAAAAATATCTATATGAAAACACTCCGCTCGCCGTAAGCTGAGTCCAACTCAAGTAAATTACCGACAAGGGCGATGCGAATTGAAAAAAAAATGCAACGTTGCGTAAATTTCACAAGTCTCATTTGTTTCGCTTTTTTATCACATTCTGCCAATGAAAAGTCCTCATAGCAGCTCATAATATAGGCTATTTATGAAGTGACGTCATCATGTAAATGTATGTATGTAATAGCATCGAGACTGCCGCGTCGCGGTACATCAGACACCAGCCCGCTGTCAAACATCCAGCCCCTTGCTTTTTGTGTGGTTTCGTTCAAGAGCCGGCAACGATACTAATCCCCTAAGTGTCGGTGTGTCGGTGTGTCAGTGTATCGATGTCGAGACTTCGAGAGCGCCTGACACTTAGAACTGGTTGTTTATTTATTAATCTGTTGAGTACGGTGACACTCTGTTCTTTGCTCTCCGTATGGCGGGTTTCATCGTTATCGAACCATTTGTACTCATCGTCATTGTAGTAAATAACATCTATATGGAGACTTGCCACGCGCGTAGGTGGAACAAAAGCCTTAGCTTAAGTGTTCATTGTCTTACGTTACGCATACATTACCTTGCGGTATCTCTTACTATAGAGTACAGATACGACATCTGTACCTCATGTATATACGAATTTAAATATCAAACGCCACGCCTCTTCATATTTTGAACACGTTCTTTAATATAAATATTATTCATATTTATCATATTTTACATAAAATCATAATTCTTACGAGGAAATGATTATACGTTATCGTCGTTGCGGAGACGCCCGGGGGAGCCCGGGAGGAGGTCGGGAGGAGCTCGGGAGGAGCCCGGCCAATAGGTGAGATGGAATATAAATATAATAATATCATATCTACGTATGTACGTACTAATGTATAATAGAGATATGAGATCAAAGAGATATAATGCTTCGTAGATAGCCTGTGAGTAGATTTGGCGTTCGATTAATGATTCATATGGAATCTGTATTAACGATATTGGTAGTATCCTGCACTTTGTAACAAAATATTAGTTGGCTTCAGCGTTAGGTCTGTGTTTAGGAATGGCGAATCAACATCAACTTGAATATCGACGTACAACTGGTATAAATCTGTATTTAATATTATAAAGCTAAAAATTTGGTTGAACGTTCTAATGTCAGGAAATACTAGTTCGAATTGAAAAAAATATATGTGTTAGATACTCCATTTATTCTTCGATAAATGGGCTATATAACACAAAAATATTATTTTATTAGGGCTATTTATTATTTTCTATGCAATCTTTTGTACCTGCGGTTACTTTAGATTTAGACGCATAGAATGTATCATGTGTTCTTAGGCCCGTATTTAGAAACCGCTCTCAAGTCTGAGATCGATCTTGAGAGCGGTTTATAAATACGGGCCTTAGTTACGGTGGCGAAACAGGTTAAATATAATGTTAAATAAGAAATTTTGAAACATTATCAAATATCTATTTTAAAGGTTATTTGTAAATTCAAGTAATTGCAAAATTATTTTGGATACGACCTTGTATTCATTACTTAGATTACATTATATTTACATACATATAGGTAGGTACTTGTAGAATGTCAAATTCAAACTCCTTAATTTTAGTGTCCAATGGAATAAACCTTAGTATATTATGAGACTACGGTCAGATGACGTGTTTTTGTAGCCCGATTTGGTCATCGACGCGTCATCTTAAATGGATAGCATAAAAACTACATATTAAGTATTATATATCAAAATAAACTGTCCGATATAAGCGGAAATTTGAATCGGAACCAGATTTGAATAATAGTGGGCGATACAACACACGACAGTGTCTCGTTCATTGTTATATATTTGATGTTTGTTTTGATGATAGCCTTTTAATGAAATAAAAAAAATATTTCATTTACTTTAATACAAGCTGACAACAATTTGAATTTTAACCTAACTAATTAGTGATCTCTAACTTTGTCAAGATCAAGTTCGAGCGGGGTTCGAACACACAACCGTTCGTTTACAGCTAGCCTCCGCCCCACTGCGCCGCTGTGACCTCAATAAAATATAGGTCAATATTAATAAAATAAAGTTTCTAACATTACAAATATAAAATTATATTTTTTGGGTATACGTATATGAATGTCAGTAGATAATAAATATGTATTATTAATCATTATACTTTGAACTTTTATAATTAAAATCACAATGCAGATGTCCGGTATAATAAAAATGTTTTATGTTGGCGCGTCTGTTACATTGTTGAATACGAGAGTTGAATGTAAAGTGGCGTGACACTCTCTTTCCCACTCCCCCCTTTTACTATCTACGCTAAAATACATCACTAAGATAATTGATCCCAGAAGAAACTTATATTTTACTTATACTTTAATTATAAATATTTTCATATGAACCCATAATAAGTGTATGTGTATGTAAGAGCGAGACGTTCGGAGGATTGAATTATTTTTAAGGATTTTTAAGGAATTATTAAATATATATTAAAAGTAACAAAAACGTCGTTAAAAATGTTGGCACTCGTACGTGTGAAGGTATTCGGGAATGCGGTCCAGATGCTGCGCGGCCGCGGCGGTCAAAAGTCATTATCTCGAGATGATCGCAGATAAGCGCGAGAGAACCGGAACCAGTGACCCGCTATATATTACACACTTAACGATTTCGCTACGAGTCGCTAATGAGTTACCGATACTACGACACGTTGCTGTTTGATGTTTAGCCGACTTGGCAAGGCGAAATTTGTATTTAACAAGTTCACATTATGGTTTTTTTTGGTTATTTCTTTTATTATGTAGAGACAGTCTAGGTTTTAGATATCCCTTTTTCTATTTGTTATATATTTTTCTTGCTTAATATCGGAACTCACAGATTTATTACTGAACTAATTTCTCCTTGCTACTTAATGCGTAGTCAGCGGCAGCCTAGTGTCACGTCACTTTTCTCCGTTTTCCTTTCTCCATGAAATCATGGCGCAAGGGAATTATTTGTCACTCAGTGTCTAGCGCCTTACTCAGTGATATGGAAATAATTCTGGAGTTTTTATTCCAAATATGTGTTTCTTGTTAGAAAGTTTCACTTAAAAAGTACATCAGATATGACAAGAGCATAATGTTAGAGTAAGTATTTATATTAGAGTAAAAACTAATTCGATGATATTCAATTTACTTTTTTATATTATGTAACTGTTTTTATTATCAATTCTCTATTTTTTTTGTTCATAGGTTTTGTCACCAAAAGGAAGTTCACCTATAACTCTACAGGAAGTGGGCTCTTATCAGTGTAAGGTGCGTGAGGTGAGGAGACGGCGGTGACGGCGGCGACCAGGTAGAAGGCGCCGGAGCCCCGAAATGCTAAGTCGTAAAGAAGTCCCATCGGGCGCCGGTTCTTGTCTTGTT
>DWQW01007621.1:0-14782 GCA_018249695.1 Heliconius erato demophoon | reverse complement strand
ACCAAAGGTTTTTCTGGTTTTGGGCGAGTGCTGAGATAGAATGCGGAGGCGGCAGCAACGCCGGTCAGTGCCAAGGCACCAGCCGATCCACCAACCATCCATAAGTACTGATCTATTTCGCTCACTGGAACAAATATTTTAAGTTTAATTATGTTTTTTAACAGCGAATAACATAAAATTGATCTAATATAGTAAAATATTAAATGTCATGATCTAATGAATCATATTTCATAATGTTTTAAAAATAAACGAAAACATATTTTTCAAACATTTTTAAAGTGTTATTCCACACTTAGGAAAGAAAAATACTTATTTAGAAAACGTATAAAAATTTGAACGCAGCGTCCTGGTCGGTTTCCAGGAGGCGCGGGTTCGAGTCCCGCTGCGTTCAAATTTTTATACGTTTTCTAAATAAGTAACATATTTTTCACTGATATTTATGTAGTGGTTTCACAGATATTCATATACTAATGTAACTACACTACTATATAAATATCTGTGAAACTAGCTAGTTAGGTCGTAGGTGAGGCCAGTCGTGGCGCTGGGGCACAAAGTGTGACTGTAAAACCGACTGGTTGTGGGTTCGATCCCCACTCGAGAAAGTGAAATATTCACTTAAATTTGTATTTCCATTTCTTCGCTCTGGTGTCGAGGGAAAGAGCGGCGTGTAGTTCTGCCACTCAACACGTAACACCTCTAGAATCCGGCAGAAAGTGGGGAACGGAGTGTCTTAACACTAAGTTTCCTCTGCCTACCCTACTGTGTGCGAGATACAGCGGGAAGCTGATTTATTTGATTTATTTTTTTTACCTAGTTGAGTGTAAATGTGTTGTTATACACTTAGCAACAAGCAAATCTTATAAACTATTTTATATTAAAAATCTTAACATGTTGTTTATCGGCAAGTACAAAAACGGAGATAATGACAAAACTCATTAAGAATTACTAAAATACTTCGGGAACCTGTATCATCGATAATAATCATCGTGCGACCTTCGCTGTCAATCGCTACCATTGAAAATACCGCCTACATTTCTCTATAAGACAGAACAAGAAAATTCAAAAGTTATATTTAAATTTAAATAAAAAAATGTACTGAGATTATTTTTATATTTCCATGTTTTATGAATATCATATATTTTTTAAATCTCGAAATCGTAAAAGGCGTCAATTGCAATACGGAAGACAAAACAGTAAAGGAAACGACTTAACTTTATTATTTGCATAATCTTAAGCACTGTGTACTTAAATAAATATTTCAGAATATGTAGAGCTTGTACTATGTTATTGGTTTCACATATATATGAATAAAATGAGAAAATTTACTAACTCTTAAACTATAAATGTCAAAATTACGATGTAAAGATCTTTTGTGGTAAAGAAAACACGACGATTACATCGCTGTAATTTATGATTGTTTTTTTTTCAGCTTCACGCTGAATCCCGCAAGTAGCAGGGAGAGGGATACTAGTGTTAAGACAGTCCGCTTCCCACTATCCGTTGTATTACGGAGGTATTGCGAGTTAAATGGCGAAACTCAACGCCAGAGCGAAGAAATGGAAATATTAATTCTTTCATTGCCTCAGTGAGTGGGAATCAAACCCACAACCTGTCACGTTTACAGTGACACGCTTGTACCCCGGCAGTGGTGCAGGGGAACTGCAGTGGTGCCAGTCGTGGAACTGGCCTCTATTTTTATATGATTGGTTTCACATACACAAGTATATATATATGTAAATAAAATTAAAAACTTTACTAACTCTTAAAACATAAACGTTAAGATTACGATGTAAAGTGCTTTGTGGTAAAGACAACACGACTATTAAACCGCTGTAATTTATAAGAAGAATATACAGTACTAGACTGAGAAACAAAATGTGACTGTGAACGAAATATTTGTTTAAATTGATATTTTAATTTTTTAGCTCTGGTGTCGAGGCAAAGCGCGGCGTTGATTTCCGCCACTCAACACGAAATATCTCCTGAATTCGGGGGGGGATGGGGGAACGGAGTATCTTAACACTAAGTTCCCTCTGCCTACCGAAAGCGAAGATGATTTTTTTTTAATTTTTTATCAACAACAATCAAACAAGACACAACGAGGAAATGTAAATTTCTGATCAGTTGCGAAGAAGCGAGACTAATGGACGTTCGAGTATATAACATATTACGAAGACACAATTTTCTATTATAAACAGACAAGGAAATGTCCAAGACAACTTTCCTACAGACCAGTTCCTGAACTATAAGCCGAGAGTTGCCGTTTAGAAAGTGGGCACTGGGGTGCAAGCGCCGGCGTCGCGTTCACAAATACATGCTTGTATGTACGTACAAAGATTTCACGGGGATTCTCTCGCGCTTTCCACTGGCTGACACACTTTTACGTAGTTTGTCGTAATTGTGGATAGATAAACTGCAATATGGTAACACGATTCAACCGTATGAAGTAGTTATTGTATGGCGATAAGTCATTTCCGCTTGTAATAGTGCTTGCTTTGGTGTGTACTTTTTAAGGAAAAATATTTTGTCATTATAATATGTAGGTATGTTATCATATCATTTATTATAATTGTTTCTAATAATTACGAATTTTATTTTTTTTGTAAATAAATAAATTAAATTGTTTATAAGATATGAATGATAAAATCATTAATTATCTGTCATCCGTTATTATAGTGAGTTTGTGAGACGCAGGAGCACAAGCGTGAGATTGTAAACGCGGCAGGTTGTGGGTTCAATTCCCAATCGAGGAAATGAAATATCTAATATTTTTTTTATTCTCAGGTTCCCTCTGCTCACACTGCTATGTGCGTGATAATAAAGCGTAAGAGTAAAAAAAACTCCGTTACGTCCGTTACAAGATTTCGTTAGAATTTCGGGTACTAATTGCAAAAGTAAATGTCGAAACTCCAACGTTCAGACTATTATTTATTAGAAGGGCTTACATATAATTTGGAGGCGACATTTAAGGTCGCGTCGCTAACCTCGATTATTTGTCGTTGAATAACAGGAGGTACTTCGTTGATTTCAAAAGTTCGAACCTTGGTGCTCTAATTTCCCCTCATTGTAGATTCAAAAAGCGTAACAAGCCTGACGGCCCTTGAAGGGCCAGCTGGTCTTGCATTATATATGAGCAAGTAACCTTTTTTTTTAATTGAATAAATAATATGAAGAGAAAAAATCGGTGATAAGAACTGTGCGGTGTTTAGTTCCGCTTGTGAAAGCATAAAGATGAAAAAAGAACTTCGAATTGTAGAAGAACACTATAAGTTACTCATTTCTTTGCTTCAACCTAAAATTTATTGAAGTTATTTACTTACAACTATTACATTGGTTCCACCAAATATTCTTCTCCTTCGTATTGCTTTCAGTCTTCTGTTTTTCAGTCTTCTTAAGTTTCTTCTGTAGCTTACGGCATTTCTCCTTAACACTAATATCAGTCTTTTTAGCCTCTGTCACGTTCACTTTGTCTTTTTTCAAGCTAAGCCCAAACTTTCCGCTTCCCATATCGTTGTTGTTATTACACATATTTATTAAAATATCACTTCGAATGTCGAATTACCATTTTTATTCTTATTTCACATGTCTGGTTATTATTAAAAAACGTCAAAAATCAATTTATATCGTTACCGTAATTTAAACACGCGCTCGCGCTGGACTGTCGTAAAGATATTTCGTATTGATTATTTTGTTGTGGAATGATATAAAACATAAAACTAAAAGGTTTTATAGATTCATTTCGTGGGGGCCTTTGGCCTTGTGTGGGTCATTAACACTGCCAGTCGATATCTGAAACTAATCTAGCTTCTGATTCCATTGGCTGGACAGCTTATCTCTATTACTAATAATTTTATAAAACCGTTGAATTTTTAGGCATAATTGATTATATTTAATAATTTTCAATAAAAATATTGTCATTATAGCTTCTTACAACATTATAGTTTCTTTTTAACTTTTATTATTTGGATTTGAAAAGTGTCCAATTATTATTTTAAATAAATAAATCAGCCTCACGCCGTATCCCGAACACAGCAGGGTAGGCAGAGGGAACCTAGTGTTAAGACACTCCGTTCCTCACTTACCGAATTTTTTGCAATGCGTTTTGAGTGGCGGAAACCCAACGCCGCGTTTTACCTCGACACCCGAGCGAGGAAATGAAAACATAAACGTAAATAAATATTTCATTTCCGCGAGTGGGGATCGAACCCACAACAATCAGCAGATTTTACAGTCACACTTTGTGCGCCACTACTGGCCTCAGAATTATTATTTTTGGATACTATTCACAGTTATAACTCTAACATTAAAAAGTAGTTCAATCAATCAAAATAAATATTTAACAAAATCTTATAAACCTTGGGAATAAAGGCACAATACAAGTATATGAAAAACGAGAAACAAGAAAATATGATCTATACAAATAAAGCTACCGACGTCAATAATTGACACACCAATTACACAGTGAAGTGCAATGATATATTACCATATTATATTTAAATGTTTATAGTCATTTAAATTAGCACTCAGTGACTGGAAGGGAACTTAAATACCATGATACAGTACCGGAGTGTAATTACGAACGAGCGAACGAGTTTTATATTGGCAAATTCAAATTCTACTGAGAGAAACAGTAAAATTTAAATTGTAAAAATGCATTATTTATATACCACGCCTTGCGTTTATCGCGGCGGCTATAATAAGTTATAATTAACTGTTGTAAATCATGTGATAGTAGAGAAACTTTTCTAATTTGAATACGTCTATGGCGTTGTTGCAATTGAGGTGTGTATGTTTCGAGATTGTTGTGAATTTAATTCATTTTTTTTTATTTTTGACCCGACCGTATGGCTTAGTGCTCAGAGCACGTGGTTGGTGTCTAGGAGGCGCGGGTTCGAGTCCCGATATGTTAAAATTTTTACACGTTTTCTTAATAAATATTTTTCTTTCCTAAGTGTGGACTCTGGCCCTCTGACCACTAAGCCATACGTTCTGGACAGTTTCCAGGAGGCGCGGGTTCGAATACGTTCAAAATTTTACACGTTTTCTAAATAAGTATACTTTGGTTATTTTCTTGATATTACGTTGGGTTACAATGTAGTAGTAAGAGCAGTACAAATATAGAAGAAAACAAGAGATCACTAGTTTTCTCTTTTTAGCCCGTAAAATGAAACTTGCTTTCAAAAATTAAATAATAAAGATATAGTAAAATGTTTGATGTTCCTATTAGAAATGTAATAATATAGGAAATTCCTTATAACAAACAATACTCTGTAATTTTTTTCAAAGTAAAAATTTAGGCTTACAATTGACTTAGATATATAATCAAATAAACCAATGACAACCTATTGAATTCTAAAACAATGAAATGTAATCCTCGAATCGTATGCAGCGTGTTGTGGTGACCCAATAACGATACAAAAGTACCGTAGTGTGTGGGAGTAGGTATATACCTACTATAATAACTCGATGGGACCAAATGCTTTGTTTATTAATTTCTACTTCGAACGACGTCCGACTGTAATAATTCATATACTAACAAATCGTTAAACCACTAGAGATATATGCTGAAAGCGCAAAACATACCAATTTAACTTATAGCTTGCCAAAGGCGTTTTAGTATTGTTTTGTAAATATGATATGACGCAAAATTTTTGTTTGGGCAATAATTTACATCCCACCCATATTACCCTACGGTACACAACAGAGGGAACCTGGGAACCTAGCCTCAAGAGACTCTACTGCTATTATCAAAGTTCCGTTTCCACTTTTCGCCGAGTTCTGGAGGCATTGCGTGTTGAGTGACGGATCTCAACGCTGCATTACATTAATATAGGTATTAAATTTACATATGCAACGCTATGATCTTTTAGTCCACTATTTCTCTAGTTAATTTCTACAATAAAGTAAAGTTATAAATGTATATGATATCTGAGTTACTTTCTATCTGTTTTTATTATTTCATATCTTTTAAATTATTTTTATTACATTCCTTGCCATAATCAAAACAATATAATTCTAACAGTAGTTTCATCTATCGAAAAAATCCCACCTAACGGTTTATCTAGTATTTGGATCTGGTCCACAAAACAATAAAACGACATGGACAATTTTGCGGGAACTCGTTCTACCGTAACGTTAATGTCATCAGCCTTGTGTAAAATTTTGGACTTGAATCAATCTTAATTATTTTAAAATATTCAACAACCCACAACAGCTCTAACAGCTTTTTATTGAGAAATATAAAAAGCTTTTTTTTTTTTTTTTACTTTTTGTATCTCGTACACTGCAGGGTGGGCAGAAGGAACCTAGTGATAAGATTCTCCGTTCTCATTGGTCCGCCAAATTCTTGAGGCATTGCGTTTTGTCTCGATACCATAGTTAAGAAATGAAAATATTAAATTCATTACCTCGAATGGGGATCGAACCCACAACTAGTCGCGTTTACAGCCACATCCTTGTGCCTCTGCCCCACGACTTATCTCAAAATAAAAGCTTATTATTCACACAATTTACTGCACTGGACGTGAATAATTTAACTTTACACACAAATATTTACAATTAAGATTGCCTATCCAATACCAAATAATCACGAACAAACAAGTTTCTATTCAAATCAGCTCAAAAAACAGAATTTAATACACCTTATAGAGTAGAATCTGACGAAGCTTACAAATTTTGACACAGTTTTCGCCCGGCTAGCCACGGGGTCGACGACCGCACCATGTTTTGATATAGCCGTCAATTCAGCATCTGCCAATTTTTTGTGGCCGAAAGTGCCGCTCGTACAGTTAAGAGGTGCTCGCTCCTCGTACCGTTTTAATTGCTTCGTAGTCACGTCGTAGTAATATTTACCGTAAGTGGAAAGTGATGTGACTGATGATGGCTTCGGACCGTTTGATGATGACTGAGAAACGTGATGCGCAGTTCATCGATCTTTATCTTTTTTTTTATATACAATAAAGAAAAAGATGTTATACAGTTTTACGGCAACAATCACCTCCATCTCGGCTAGTACAGTGTAATTTTACTGTCACAATATGCCCACATTATTTTGTTGTGGTTTATTCAACAGTTTATTTAGGTTTTTCCCGCATAGTAATAATATTTTTATCTGTCCTTAACGGTGTGCAGAATCTTTTTTATTGTTTTTTTTTTTTTTAATTTAACTTCTGTAATGCAGTAGGTAAATAAATGTAAAGATTTAAAAAACGCGATAAAATGTTCAAGGTAAGTTATTACACGCTAAATATTATATAAAATATGCACTTAAAAGAACATAAAAATTACAAGAATCCAGATTGGGTTGGATCTTTGTTGGATATGTATCATTAAAATATTATTTTTCATATAACGAAACGATCGTTGTGTATAGTGATTACGTTTTTACATTAAACTGAGATACATTAATAAGCACCTACTGGTTTTTTCAATAAGGTAATAATTAAGTAAAGGTGAATCTCGATACAGGTATCATTATTATTAAAAACGAAAGTGTTTCCTTTGGGTTTGATTAATATGAATCGTGTCAATATTCAGTCGAGGCCAGTCGTGGCGCAGGAGCACAAAGTGTGACTGTAAAATCGACTGGTTGCGGGTTCAATCCCCACTCGAAGAAATTAAATAATTATATACATTTATGTTTTTATTTCGTTCTGGTATCGAGGCAAAGCGCGACGTTGAGTTCCGTCACTCAACATGCAATGCCTCAAGAACTCAGCGGTAAGTGGGGTACAGAGTGTCTTAACACTATGTTCCCTCCCACACTAGGTGGGCGGGATACAGCGTGAAGCTGATTTTATTTATTTTTTTAATTTGTGTCAATATTTCGCGCACGGCTCTCCTCGCTGTTGTTACACTAGTGCACTTCCTAGCCGTTGCGCTTGCGCATACTAAACGGGGCACCCACGACACTGAGTCACGTCCGCAATCTACTCGCTTTGTGCACGGTTAACGATATATAAAATTACTTTTGCAGGTTGATTTGGTTTCAATGGGATTATGGTTACTAAAAGCTATTGGTTTTCCGGTTGGTATGATTTGATAAAATCTCAAAAGGTTTAATTTTTTTGATTGTACGTTTAAATATAAACTACTATATAGAATATTTTCTAAAACAAGAATTAAAATGGTTATTTTTATACATCATTATTATTGTTTATATTTTATTTTTATTCATCTGGTAGATGAAAAAATATTAAGAATAGAAATAATTAATATTTATGTGTGTATGTAAATATACATTAAAGTAGTACCTACCTAACCACTTACACACATATTCTATTAAAATAAATATAAAGATAAAGAGTTTCATTTATTCTCGTTGTAAATTATGAAAGTTAAAAAGACTTGAAAGCTATGACAGAACAAGTCTATAGCATCTGCATCCCATCCTTAGTGTTTCGTAGAAAATATTCCTTAGTCATTATTTATAGGTTTACTTTAGTATAGTCGTAAAGTTTTAAAATAACAAACATACATACATACGTATTATATATACATATGTAATATAACATTAAATGAAAATTTATATAATATGTATTCAATAATTTATATTGCTTTTGTTGCCTTCCTTATCTAATTCAATTCTTTTAGGTAAAAATAATTATAGAAAAATATAATAATAACGAAATCAAATAAAATCAAAATATAAAGTATATTATGAACCTGAAAAAATACTTGGTATATGTACATAAATAAGCAGACATTTCAGTTTAAACATATCTTAATCTGATGGTATTCTATTTAAACCTGAAACGACAACTGCATCAATTGGCCAAGGTTAAGTTTTACATCGCCATGCACGCCCGGCTGATAGGACAGGATTGTACGCAGGATGTCTTTACTGCTTCGCGGAACGCACTTGTGCTAGGCAATTTATTAGCCAAGTATGAATTCCTATTGGACTTTTATTTTGTTTTGCATCATACATTTGTATATAAATTTTTAAAATTATGTTTTTTTGTTTACGTTAATTTAAGTTGTCGTATAATTTTAAAATATATATGCTTGTACGCTTAAAGCATAACATTTTTTTAGAAAACATATTAACGTTTATACGTAACAAGATTTGAACCCGCGTCTCTTGAAAACCATCCAAGATTTAAATCCCACTACGTTATTTTTTTTATAGATTTTCTAAAAAAAATATGTTTTTCTTTCCAATTTTAGAAAAACCCTTTAAAAATTCCAAAAAGACTTAAAACTAATATATTACAACTAAAGTTATTTATTTGTATTTGATAAAGAAATCATCGAGACTGTAAGAATTTCTTAATTCAAGGTTAATGTCAGAGTATTATGTCAAGGCCAAGTTTTGATGTGAAAGAGGGTCTGCCTTTTATTTCTCACGGTGTTTTAGAAAGGCTGCAAAGGGAGGCCCTAATGTTGAAATTTCAAAAGCCTTTTAGCTAGGACTGGCGTACAAAAAGATCTTTCCAGAATAAAAGCGAAGGTTCTTTGGGCTATAATATATAGGAATGTTGAAGTTAGTATTTCGCCTTTTGAATGCACTAATGCAACGTTTCCAATCAACCAATAACCAGTAAAAATATTAAATAACTATATTATATTATTTATAAATAATATTAAAAGTGAACGTACAAAGGCGTATACAGAATTTCTTCATACATTTGACAAGCATTGCATACGCAGAAAATAAATGAATGCCCGACAACCATACGTGACTTATAGCATTAAAGGCTTTCATCTAAACACGAATACACCATAATCTAAGTTCCATTCAAAGGATATACAAAGCGTATGCCTTCTTAGAACGAACAACGAGGCTTTAGAGTCTGGTTCTGACCCACAAACGTAGAGATCAAATTTCCCCTATAGAGCAGACCTCGTGATCGCTTAAGGCACGATCGCAATCGTTTATGCAGGCAACAGTTGTTATTAAAATAATAGTTACTTGCAAGTATTTTACTAAAAAAAGAATATTATACTAAAGTTGTATACTATTACACTGTGAAGCTCTTTCGATGTTAGATGAGATTGCAAACATATGATTTGTAAATACAGACTTCTCATGATGATATTTATACTTTTTAGAAAATATATAAAAAATTGAACGTAGCGGAGTTTGAACCCGCGCTTCTTGGAAACCGTGTAAGATATTGGATATGATGTTATTTATTTCTTTAGGCCTTCTATGAAAACACTGTTACATAAAACGAATAAAATCACAGAACATCTAAATTAAAATTATAATCATTTAGAAAACGTTCAAAAATTTGAACGTAGCTCGGAGTCGAACCCGCGCTTCCTGGACCAACCGAACCGACCAGGCGCTCTGACCACTAAGCCATACGTTCTCATCAAGCTACGTCGAAATTTTGATACGTTTTCTAAATAACTATTTTTCTTTCTTGAGTGTGGAAAAACACTTTAAAAATGTTAAAAATATAAAATTATAATTGTTTGCATGGATTTATATAATTTCGTTAAGTTCCTGTAATACTATTTTGATATTATGAAAATATCAAATGGTTGTGAACCATTTGATATTTTTATTCACATTTGACTTACAGCCGGTTCAAAGAGTTAAGTAAACAAGTATTGCAAACCACACTTATCGAACAAGTGAGTTGGGGACCTGACAGTAAAACCATCCAGCTTTACCTGCATACGTTGGTAGCACAACAAAAACACGACAATATCGTTACAACATTCCACCCGCGCGGGCACTTTACCTATGGAATTTACAAACACTGCGTTTTTACCACGGTGCTATATCGATCGGGTCACTTATACTGTGTAGCGTATTGCTCGGTCGAAGCGAGAGGTGCGCGTGCGCTGCTTTTCGCGCGGCCGTTGCGTCGGCCGTCCGGTGCGACAGTGTACCGCACGCTGCCTCCCCAGGCTTTGCCTAGCCACCTCTCTCTTTTGAGTTGACACGAGCTAAACCAACTTCAGCTCTCCACCGTGTTTTGTGGTTTATTTTTCTTGACTCTTGATTGATGTGCCAATGTCTACAATTGTCGTATATGGCGGTTTTATAATAGATTGTAAATATAGTTTGTAATGTTTTGTAACTAAGTTTATTCGATGCTGAGTGCTATCCATATTTTAAAATGTTTGAAATTTATCAAACATTTATTAAATAAGTATCTATAAACAGAAAATATTAAAAAATATACTTGAAATTACTTGCATTCCTGTCATTATTTTTTTTTTCTTTCAGCTTCACGCTGTATCCCGCACATAGCAGGGTAGGCTGAGGAAACCTAGTGCCAAGACACCTTTGCGTTCGCCACCTTCCGCCAATTTCTGGAGGCAATGCGTGTTGAGTGGCGGAACTCAACGCCGCGCTTTTCCTTCGATACCAGAGCGAAAAAATGGAAATATAAATTGAAGTAAATATTTCATCTCCTCGAGCGGGGATCGAACCCACAACCAGTCGGTTTTACAGTCACACTTTGTGCCACTGCGCCACGACTGGCCTCGACTAAAAAGGGGATGTTTTAAGTGAAAAAAAGTATAAAAATAGCATGTTAAACAACATATCGTACATACCATAGAAAATTGGGATGTAAGTGCAGTGAAATGAATAAAAATTTTAATTGTCCATTATTCACTTAAGAATACCTAGTGAAGTATTAATTCCAAGAACAATTCACTTAAAGTTTTTGTTTACATTGCACTACTAAATGGAGGTCGTGGCGCAGGGGCACCAACTTGTGACTGTAAATGCGAAAGGATTTGGGTTCGATTCGCATTTAAAGAAATGTAATCTATACTTATAATAAATCTGTAGAAAAGTACACCGTTTCTGTACATTGAAAATATTTTAAAAAAAATAGCCAGGGTGTTAAAGGATAATTAACAGAATCCATTTCCAACATTTTTGGCATGAGTACGACTTGAACTTGCTCGAAAATGTTGATTATTTTATAGATTATATAAAAATGCCTAAAATGTGTTTTCTATGTATATTCTGTATACCAATTATATATTTAACTAATAATGTTACTAATTTAAAAACTGTACAGGAGCTAATATAAGTTATTTTACAAATAATATCGTGAGTACTTATTCAAATCAATTAAATGAATAATCATGTAACACAAGCGGGCAAAGCCGCGAGCAGGCCGCTAGTATTTAATATTTTCATTCTGTATCCGACATACAGCAGGGTAGGCAGAGAAAACCTAGCGTTAAGAAACTCCGTTCTCCATTTTCCATCGAAAACAGGAGGCATTGCGTGTTGAGTGGCGGAACTCAACTCTTTGCCAGAGCAAAGAAATAAAAAAGTATTGAATATTTAATTACCTCGAATGGGAATTGAACCCGCAACTCGTCGTTTACAGTCAATCTGCTGTCCCTGCGTCACGATCGTTTTATTTGTTTACGAATTATTCATAGCTTTTATTATATTTATACTCGTTATAGTGATGAAATAAAATGAATTGTGGGTACTTATCCCAATGATTGATCAGTTATGCATATTAAGTGGTTTGATATGATTTATACTCATATAATTATCTATTTTCATAATATATCATTCGCTTATATTGCATTTATGTGATAATATTGTTACCTATTAGATTGATATTTAAAATTACATGATCTTATATTTCAATCTCTCTCTCTCTCTCTCCGCTAACGCCCAACCTATCTCCAACGTCAATCTTAGATTGTTTCATATATCTATCCAATCTAGAGATTAATATTGGGCGTAAGTCTGCTTAAAGACAACATAAGACGCAAAATTGTAAAATAAAAAAAATACTAAGTAAATTATTATATGTTATGTTAGCGGTAATATATTATTTACGTCATATTAAAGATAAATTATTTTTGTTGTTAGCTTCAATAGCAGGGTAGGGTAATAGGAACCTAATGTTATGACAATGCGTTCCACACTTTCCGCTGAATTTTCGAGACTTTGTGTCAAGTGTCGAAACTCAACCCCACACTTTGTCTTGTATAAAAAAATATATTTAATTTATTCCTTCCTGGTGGGAATCGAACCGTATTTACAGTCACAAGCTGTGCCATTGCGTCACGACGGACTTAATTTGCCTTTTGGTAACTACTTTAAAGATTTTTTTTAAAATATACGGAGGTTAAAGATTCATATATCATTATTGACGTTTTTAAAGTGACACCACCCTTAGGAAAAAAAATACTTATTTCGAAAACGTTAAAAAATTGCGTGGTCGGTTACCAGGAGCCGCGGGTTCGAGTCCCGCTAGGTTCAAATGTTTATACGTTTTCTAAATAAGTATTCATATATCATTCTTTATATGACACATTCAGTTGCGACTAACAAAACATACAATAGTCTATGTATAGTAGATAGCAAATCGACAGATAAATAATTTTATCACCTGAGTCATAACACCAGTATGGCGCAGTTTGGGCGATATGCTGACAACATCTTATGATTGTTGGTACCAATCCTACTTTGGTAAATGTTTATGAATATAAATAATATAAATATTACAAATTATACTTTATTTTTACAGTATAGGCAGAGCGAACCCAGTGTTAACACACTTCGTTCTCCACTTTTTGCCGAAAATTTCGATTCATTGCGTGTTAAGTTGCGAAAGTCAACGCCGCGCTTTCGCCTTGGTACCAGACCAAAGATTAAACATGAAAAATTTTTTGACAAAAGGAATTGCAGACCATTCAAGATAGCTAGATATTAACGTCCACTTCACATTTTAAAAAGAAAAAATAACATTTTTAATAATCAATTTGGTACAAAAAAGGCACGGACAACAAAAGGCTGTGTCGCATAACAACTCAAATAAAAATAATAATAATGATAATTAAAAAAAAACATGAATAAGTGATCATTTATTCCCCGAGTGGAATCGAACCCATAGTCGTCACGTTACAGTCAGACGCTTGTGCCCCTACGCCACGACAGCCGCACTTAATTCAAGTGTTGTACTTTTTACTTTATATGATTTGAAAATTATGTTTATAAAGGAAAACTGTATATATTTATATTCAAGATCACACGAAAGAGATTACACAGTAAATAATAAATAAATAATTCCCGTATTTATCCCGTATTAGCTCTCAAGTCTGAGATCGATCTTGGGATGCCGTTTACAATCATTCATAAATTACATATATACCTATAAATGAAAATGACATCTCAAGATAGATCTCAGACTTGAGAGGTATTTATAAATACGGGCCTAAGCATATTTCTCTGTTAAATATAAATCGATTTGACTCGACTTCGAAACTTTGGTTAAAGTTTGAATGGAGCTGAATCAATTTACTGTAGAATTTAAATCGTGAATGTTGTTGTAAGCGTAAATGCGGCACGCCTACGACACGACGGGTCCCGTTTTATTACAATCGAAATTATTTTCTAAAGTATAAAATAAGATTTGTTTGTGCCCATATATTTATACTAATAGAAAAATATTTAAACAGAATGGCGCAGTGGCACATAGTGTGACTGTAAAACCGATTGGTCGTGGGTTCCCCACTCGAAGAGATATTTACTTAAATTTAGATTTCTTTGCTCTGGTGTCGAGCCAAAGCGCGGCGTTGAGTTCTGCCACTCAACACGCAATGCCTCCAGAATTCGGCAGAAAGTGGGGAACGGAGTGTCTTAACACTAGGTTCCCTTTGCCTACCCTGCTGTAAGCAAGAGACAGTGTGAAGATTTTTGAATACGGCTATTATTATTTAACTTTATTGTTACGTAGGCCATTTCTAGTGATACATTAAAAGAGATGTTATTGGAGAATATGAAGGAAATAAATAAAGGATTCGATTTTGTATTTTGGTTTGTTTTAATAAAGGGGTA
>DWQW01007620.1:0-14785 GCA_018249695.1 Heliconius erato demophoon | reverse complement strand
ATTTACTTGATATTTCTTTCAAGATCGTTCTTTATCTCTGTGTTGAATTAATTACGACTTCTTTCAAATGACGATAACTTTTTTTTAATGAACCGATTTTGATGAACTAAACTTTAGTAGTTAAGTTAAGTTAAAACAAAGCAATTGGTGAAATTTTCAAGTAAATCTGTTCAGTACTTGTGTAAAAATGTGGACAAAAATATGTCGACAGACAGACAGACAAACAAACAAGAAATTAAAAAAAAATCTTTTTGCTTTCTATTATTCTTTTTTAGTGTCCCTCTATCCATTTCAGTCAAAATTACTAAATGTACAGGCAAAATATTTTTACTGTCTTATTATATATAGAGATTACACATTTTGGAAATAAACACTTATAGATTATTAGATATTAAATATTTTCATTTTATTTTTGTGTGATTATTTCAAGTAATTTCAGAAACGAGAAACTATAACAATTATAATAACTAACGTTTTTTTTGTGTGCGTAAACTCATTTCTGAAAAATTATTGTAATTAATTATTACTATAGGCACAAACCTAACAATATAAACAGAATTTTGCAAAGAACAGTTGTTATAAATGCATCCTTTAGTATTATTTCTTAATTATATTCAATTTATCATAAAAAAAATTTAAAATCTTTTTAGTTTTATATTTAACATCTACATGTCTTTTTGTTAACATAAGCTGTTAATTATATACTTAATTATTTTAACGTATTTATTATATTTAACTTATATATATAAATTGAATGTCTCCTCCGCTACATATAAGAGAGCAAAACATCCTATCATTAAAATGTAATTGTAAAAAGGAATTCAACTAAAATCTCTAATAACGTAATTAAAAGATCAAGCCATTACTCCACATGCTCTTATACGAACATCCGATTAGAATTGTGCAGTCTAAATACGAGTTAATTAAACGCTGATTGATTCTCAATGTATGCAGGATTTCACGTAGATATACTAACATACGAGTATATGCTAATTATATATGTATTATAGCATCAGAAGTTGATACGTCTTTTGTGGATTGAAAAAGTGAAAATACTGAAGATTTGTATTGTGAAATTTATTGGATTGATCGATAGTTAAAGGAATATAGAGGCTATATTTTTATATATTATATTTTTTGTTAATATTATTATTAACAAAAAATATAATAGGTACTGAATTACGAAATCTTTCTTTTTAAGGGTTTCTATACCTCAAAAGAAAAAAAAAAATAATTCACTTTTGTCCGTCTCTATATATCCTTCTGTCTATCTGTACATCTGCCAAGACATTTTATCAAAAAATATATATTAATATTTTGAATTTATATACTTTGCAGATATAAAATACAACACGAGTTATGTCAATACATATCTAAATTTATATAGAGTCGTAAAATCAATACGCGTGCGTTACGGCCCCGAGTGATACTCAGAGCAAGCTCACGTCGCTTTCCATTCTGGCGTTAGATGTAAATTGCACTGAGAGCGCTCATAATGCGCAAATATCCGCTTCTCTTAACACATTCCTCTATCTTACAATATATGTTGTTGCATACTTCGTCCATAAATCTTGTTTATTTGATGTTTAGCTTCACGCTGTATCCCATACATAGAAAAATAGGAAAAGCGAACCTGGGAACCTAGTTTTAAGACACCCTGTTCCTGTTAAGACATTTTTTAGAGTTTCCGTCGGATATTAGACTAATCAATGCCGCCATTTCAAAAATCTTGAGGCAATATAATTTTGTACACCACTAACACCATTACTAGCGATGGCTATATTAATCTATTCAAAATTTCCTTATGTTATTACGGGAAAAAAATTCATAACGTTTTAACTAAAATAATATTTTTGCATCCATAGTGATGATTTAAAAAGAATAAAGAAATATTTTCCTCTATCAGATGACGTATCTTTCACTTCAATCGTATTTTACTGAGAATATACATATATTTTCCAAATTAACTGTATCTGTGCTAAATTTCTAGGCACTCAGTAAAACGGTCAAGGTATTAATCATTTTCTATTTTCACTTTTATCATCAATTTTCCTTTATCTTCTATAAAGACTTTCTGATTAGACAATTTCTTCATCCACGATATTTGTTTTTTTTTTTTGTCATAAATGTACTGATGACTTTCGAGTATTTCCTTCATTTTTCCTTTTACTTATAACAGATAAAAAATATTAATATGTAAAAAAAAATAGCTTCACGCTGTATCCCGCACATAGCAGGGTAGGCAGAGGGAAGGCTAGTGTTAAGACACTCAGTTCCCTACATTCCGTCGAGTTCTGGAGGCTTTTCGTGTTGAGTGGCGGAACTCAGCGCCGCGGTATATATAGCTACTATTAATTCAAAAGAAAATATTATATAAACTGTCATATTTGCCTTTGCATTACAGCCATTATTTTATACGTCCAATCCATTTAACGAGCACAACTACACCCTCATTGACGAAATGCACCAAATTAATCCAATTTAAGTAAATCGATTAATAAATAAATCATACGGGTTGGGGAAAGACAAACTAAAAACCCATACAAGTGTTGTACTAGAAGACTGCCAGCTGTAGTAGAGCCGCCCTCAGCAATCTAATAAAAAGGTTTCATTAAGTGGCACTCGTCTAATGAATACTATGCACGTGCAGTTTGTATGTATCTTTTAATGTCAATTTCTCAAGAACTATAGTTTTAGAAAGATATAATTGAAATTTATAGTTTTTTTTTGCATAGGTGGAAAAATAAAGACATTGATTAATATATATATATATTGATTAATATATATGCGCCAGTCGTGGCGCAGGGGCACAAAGTGTGTTTGTAAACTTGTCTTGAACTTGTCTGGTTGTGGGTTCGATCCCCACTCGAAAAAGAAGTAATTATTTTTATTTATATTTCGCTCTGGTATTGAGGCAACGCGCGACGTTAAGTTCCGCCAATCAACACACACGGCCTGCAGAATTCGGCGGAAAGTGAGGAACAAGTATCTTAACACTAGGTTCCCTCTGCCTACACTATAGTGTGCGAGAAACAGCGTGAAGCTGTTTTTTTAGGTACTACTACTATACATTATTAATATACTACTATACTACTATACATTACTAATAAACTTAATACTAGTGGCGTGTTTTTTAAACAACGTGCTAAAGACATTTTTTGCATTAAGCATAACTAATATATGTACATTAAATATTTCATCTAGTTACACTTGTAAACAATCCTACTCCTTAATAATATAATAAATGTGAAAGTTTGTGACGATGGGTGTTTGTTCCACTTTTGCACAAAAACTACTAAACGGATTCAGATGAAACTTTGCAGTAATATAGCTTACACATCAGAATAACACATCAGAATAACACATGGGCTATGGCAATAACTATTTATATTAAAATTATGTTACACACACTTAAAATGAGTAAGCAAAGCCGCGTTCTGGTTGCTAGTTTTACATAAGAAAAACGCCATATAAATGTCTTATTTGTTTAGTCTACATTACGTTCGTTTGATACCAATCGTGGGGAAGAGCGTTGATCCAATTACTCGATATGCGCGCGCCAATTTGTATCTCAGTGGTTCCCCCTTCAAACTACACAGTACTTCGTCAAGCAAATCATATTACCAACTCGTATAATTAAATAGATTTTGTTTATAGAGAAAATAAAACGAAACGTTGTTTTTCATCAGTGTTTATTGGTGCTCGTAAAATGTTTTAACAATATTATATTGAATTATTTGTATATTTAAATCTAAGTTAAATTAAATCAGCTTCACGCTGTATCCCGCACACAGCAGGGTAGGCAGAGGAACCTAGTGTTAAGACACTCCGTTCCCCACTGTCCGCTGAATTTTAAACGCCATACTTTGCCACGACACCAGAGCAAAGAAATGGAAATATACATTTAAATAAATATTTCATTTTCTCGAGTGGGGATCGAACCCACAACCGTAGCATTACAGTCACACATTTGTGCCCGGGCCACGATGGCCTCTACATATTTAATAAAAATAATGCCTAATATTTATGTATATTTATCATAAACTATGCTTTAACCATTCTGATTCACTGTAAACTATTTCGAAACTTGAAAATTTACTTAAAACGCTTGCCAAATTTCTAATAAATTATTACTACAAAGAATCTTAAAAATATTTATAATAAATTTACACGTTCTCATATTCCTCATATGTTTACACTATACAATCCTATATAAATTTCATATACATTCATAAACCAAACTGAGAGCTTCTCTCATCGAGGCTAGTCCACTTATACACTTCCCATATAAACAATAACATCGAAACTTTTTAACCCGTCATATATAGTTTATAGTATACTCTACAGAGCGGTCGGCGAACGAGGCGAATAATTCGACTTGTTGAGAAAATAAGCGCACGTGCAACGGAATGGGTGGCGCAAGTGTTAGTTTTGTAGTTTACAAAATGAAAACTAATTTAGGAAAAAAAAACAAATCAGCTTCACGCTGTATCCTGCACGCAGCAGGGTAGGCCTTAAACCTTGTGTTAAGACACACCGATCCCCACTTTTCGCCGATTTTTCCGATGCATTCCGTGTTGAGTGGCGGAACTCAATGCCGGGCTTTTGCCTAGGTGCCAGAGCCAAGAAATGAAAATATTAATTAATAGTAATTCATTCCCTCGAGTGGGAATCGAACTCACAACCGTCGCGTTACAGTGCCCCTGCGCCTCTACGGAAGTACTAATATTGCACCAATAATTATCTATGGTATTAGTTATAGTTACATATTCTTTAAAGAATAATATCTTACACAGTCACACAAATGCATATTGGGATCGTATGGATCGATAAAAATTATATAGCAATAAAATAAATTACAAAAATATGTTTTTGCCACTAAGTTAATCAGAAACATCTAAAACTTATTGGCTAATAAACTAATTAGCTTATTTTTTTTAGCTTCACGCTGTATTCCGCACATAGCAAGAGCAGAAGGCACCTTAGAGCCTAGTGCTAAAACACTCCGTTCCCATTAAGATAATCCCGTTCAATACTTTTCGCTGAATTCTGGAAACATGTTGCGCGTGTTGAGTGGCAGATCAACGCTGATCTTTCCCACTTTACACCGAAACCAAGAAACGAAAACATTAAATATTTCATATCCTCGAATGACAATCGAACCCGCTACTGCCACCACTGTTTACAACAACACACGTATGCCCCTGCGCCACGACTGGCCTCCTACTTAATATCAACTTTTTACCCTTATTAATTATAACATTAAACTTGTACCACGCCAATATACAAACAGAAGGCGGCGCCGACGCCGAACAGATTATGATCGGCGTGATTAATAACGAACTAGCGCGCGCCACTCGCGGACACGTTGTATGGATCTCTCTAAGTCTCTAAGTCGTTGAGCCTATCGCGGAAATCTATTTAGTTGTAGACCCTGGGTAACACTTGCTTTTTAGATGTTATGATATATGATAATAATAGGTGGTTGTGTGTTCGATTCCCACTTGAAGAAATTAAATATTAAATAGTTTCCTCGGTCTGGTAACGTGTAAAGCGTGACGTTGAGTTCCACCACTCAACGTGCAATGCTTCCAGAATTCGACGGCAAGTGGGGAACAGAAGTGCCTTAATGGTGTCTTCTAGGTTCCTAGGTTCCCTACGCTTACCAATAAAAAAATATAATAATGAACTTGTTACTTGTTGTCATGGTACATACTTTACTTGTAAGCAAACTAAAAAATAACACTCACGATGTAACCATCGCGTAGTGATGCAATGATTGTAGGTGACGTAAGTAACTGAAGCTTCTTATTGCTTCGAAGTTTCTCAGACAGACGTAATATCAGGAAAATATAAAAGATCAAAATCATATAGATTTCAAAGTTAAAAAGATAAAAGAAATTATAAAAATAGTTTAAGCTCGTAAGAGGCTGATCTATTTTAAGTAAGAATGAGTTATTTCAGTAAAATAAAGCTTAACATACAAAAAAATATTCTTCTCCACACAAACAAGAACAAATGTAGTGTACATCGATACAAACGAGCTCACCAAACAGATAAAAGACATTACGAATGTAACAAATAAATCAGCCCCTGCGCAGGCGTCGTCGTCAGCTATGACGGCGAGACGCCTGACATGAGTCGCCTTAATGACTCATTCTTTCCAGCACTTCTCTATTTACTTATCTCTTTTTATATTATATTAAGTGGTTAAATTGACGCCAGTCGTGGCGCAGCGGCACGAAGTGTGACTGTAAAACCGACTGGTTGTGGGTTCGATCCCCACTCGAGGAGATGAAATATTTACTTAAATTTATATTTCCATTTCTTCGCTTTGGTGTCGAGGTTAAGTTAAGTTCTGCCACTCAACGCGTAATGCCTCTAGAATTCGGCAGAAAATGGAGAACGGAGTGTCTTAACACTAGGTTCCCTCTGCCTACCCTGCTGTGTGTGGGATACAGCTTGAAGATGATTTATTTTTAATTTTTTAAGTGATTAAATGTATATGTAAAAGTGATTTAGCAGACTATTTGTATTTTTTTAGGTTCACGCTGTATCATGGAAGGTAGAAGGAATTTGAGAACCTAGTATTAAGACACTCCGTTCGCATTAAGACACTTTCCGCTGTATTCTGAAGGCATTGAATGTTAAGTGGTGGAACACAACGCCGCGCTTTGCCTCGTTACCAGAGCGCAAAAATGAAAATATTAAATGTTTTATTCTTCCAAACAAGAATCGAAGTCTCAACCTCTCGCCTTTACAGTCGCAGTCTTTACCACAAATGGCCTTTTGTAAAAATTACATGACTCTTAACATATAAAATATATCTTTAAAATATTTCAGTTTATACATACAAAACGTTGAGTAGAATACATATAATTTGTCTACATAATAAGTAAGCGTTGTACAAATACACTTTTCGCAATAAACACATAGTTTTCTTAATGTTGATTTCTTGAGTGTCTTCAATTACAAAACATATAAAATTAGATTTTAATATTCACCTAATGGCAATAAAGTATTATTACGTTGGGATAGGGTTCAAATCCGTGGGAAGTATATTAGAGTACCAGTATACGTGTTAGTGTAGTGAGGCACAGCTGTCGCGACGACCAGACAACAGTTGTCGACGATGTGTGACTTGACGTGCTATGCGAGTGCGCAACGCATTAACCGCACTGATTTACTGTCGACTATTTTTTATTAAACAACATTGGATTATTCATCCTTTATTATTATTGAGGCCAGTCGTAGCGCAGGGGTTCAAAGTGTGACTGTAAACGCGACGGGTTTAAGTTTGATTTCTATTTGAGGAAATTATATATTTAATACTACCTACCTACCTACCCTGTTGTGTGCAGGATACAGCGTGAAGCTGAACACGCAATCCAGAACTCTGCGGAAAATGGAGAACGGAATGTCTTTACTTTATGTTCCCTCTGCCTACCCTACTGTATGCGGGATACAGCGTGAACTTATAAAAAATATATTCATCCTTTGGCCAATGTAAAGCTTAAAAATCTAATCTTGTGTAAATAACACAATACAAAAGTTATTAAATGATGGGATAAACTTTGGCAAACATGATCGACGCTCTAATTTGCCTGGATTGTAAACGTCCAATGAAATAATCCACTACATGCAGGAGATACTATTAAAAATAAACTATTAATTCTACAACGAGTGACAATCGCATCTTGCTTGTGTACTTCACAAGTAGTAAAAAAAGTGATATATTTCTATATCATTTGATGTAAATTCAAATACAAAATATTATTTATTCAAATAGACTATGATATATAAATAGCACTTTTGAATCGTCGAAAGAATATACAAAATAAAAGCTACCAGCAACAGGCAGGTAGTTCAGTTATATTTGTCAACACAAGATTAAAACATATCTATAAAATTTTGATAAGAAAATCAAGTAAAGTTTAATTTTGATGACTACAGATATTTATTTAATTTTTAAAAATATATATTTTACATTTTCCCTCCCTATAACATACTGACATTTTCTGTCTGTCATTAATAAATAGCTTCCTAATGCAATATAAAATATTTATAAATTATAATAGTAGAGACTGAATTTACCTCACCGGCTATACTGCCAACCAGTCACATATCTGTATATGATATTACCGTTTTCCTGTAGTTAATTATTATTAATATCCTCAACGGGTGCCGAGTGTTATTTATTGTGAAAATGTTATTTATGCCACGAATAAATGTAGAGCGGTATTTTTCACGTGTCTCTCGTCACAAAACTTTTCGGTCAACTGTCCCCAAATTTGTTAGAATCTTACAATTAGTCATCATACTATGAAAATTAAATAAAATCTCTGTGTAAAATTAAAAAAATTAAATCAGCTTCACGTTGTATCCCGCACACAGCAGGGTAGGCAAAGGGAACCTAGTGCTAAGACACTCCCTTCCCCAGTTATTATATTTTACACAGTTTATTATATTTAATTTGTATCTGACAAAAGTCACTAACCCACGTATGTATCTTAATCGGAGGATATTTTATGGAGATGTCTAATGCATTTGGGTGACGCTGTATTTCAGCATACATGAAAGGAATGATAACGAATGTATGTATTAATTATAAGATGTAGCGACCAAATTGTGCTATTTTAATAGTATTTAAAAATACTGGTGCAATAACCGATTGTAGAAAACAAACTATGTTTTTATACTTTTTACATAAAATTTATAGGAACGCTATTCTTATTTTTTAATTTTCATAAAATATTTATTTAAATTTATATTTTCATTACTTCGCTCTAGTCTCGAGGTAAAGCGCGGCGTTGAGTTCCGACACTCAACTCGCAATGTTTCAGGAGTTCGGCGGAAAGTGGGGAACGAAGTCTCTTAATACTAGGTTCCCTTTGCCTACCCTGCTGTGTGCGGGAGACAGCGTGAAACTGATTTAATTTAAATTTTTAACTGTGTGTTCCAAAATAGGTGTTCCTTTTCCAACGGAAGCACGCTATGTGCACGCATGATTAAGCCACCAACTGCTGTGATTTTTAAAGGAAAAATGTCCAGATGAGCGCTGTATCTTGTGACACGAACGAAAATAATTTGACGCAGCCGTTCCGCGGGCGACATACGGGGACACGTGGCCGCGATATATTACACGCGAGCCGCGCACTAAAAATATTGTGTTGGCAAATTAATGGGCATTCCCGACTGTAGGTTGTGGGATGAAAGGAAGTGCCTTTTATATGTGAAACGTTAGTTTTGTATGAAAATGCTCGGCAGCCGGTCGCACCTGTCCGCTCGCTTTGGATAGACCGATTCAAGAGTGGAAAGTGACCAGGGCTGTCCTCGATAAATCATATGTGAAACTTTTTTGGATGGAAAGTATTCTAGAAATAAGGTTAGGACTGAGAGTAATGAGAAAGTTCGGAATAGAGAAAAAAGGAAGTTAGTATAGAAATTAGAAAATGTCTTTATCTGTGCTAGTAAAGCTAAGTATTAGTGCAAGGTAAACCACAACTGAGAGATGATATAATTATAAATTATAAGTTGTATATAAAAATATACATAATAATATGATTATTATTAACGATACTTACATATTGCTTTTACCAAGTTCTTGACAGACTTTCTTACGTCAGTGTTTAATATCTATACATATAATAAATATATTACAAATCGATAAGTACATGTAGTTAAAAAATATACTACTCGATAGTACAATATATTACTTATGGTCATGATTGACAGAGATGTATCTCGCCTATGCCAGAGTAGGCAGAGAGTAGTACTAAAACACTCCGTTTCTCACTATCCGCTGAATTTTCGAGCCATTGCGTGTTAAGTGACGGAAATCAAGTGCTTTGACTTATTACCAGAGGAAGAAAATGGAAATAAGTTATTCCACCGAGTAGAGTCGGATGCAGAATCATTACTTTTGCAGTCACACGCTGCGCCACAGCGGCCTCAGTTAATAATATAGTAATGACATTAGCAACTAAACAAAAACCACAACAGGAAAAGCTACCTAGGGACTAATATTATTGACTTGGTATTGACTAGAATAATGATATTGTTATACAATTTAGACGTGCCTGAATCATTTTATAATTATAGGATTACAATTGAATTTTACTATTTTAAAATCCCAGTTCGGGAATACGTTCTTTTGATTAGGATTGGATTGGATTCTCATGTGGTCAAATCAACGTTGGATTTAGGTGAAAACCAGAGCTATTACTTACGTACTTATTGTTATTATACGTCCACCCTGCTCATTGCAGAATATGCTATATACAAAGAAATACAAAGTTGGTCATGGACTTTATTAACTTTATAAATATAACAAAAAAATTATTTCAAAAAAATTACTGATACTTTTCTGCTAACCATTTGACTACTAAGCTGGCTGATCTTGTATTTAAAGCTGAGTATGAAGTCGATCCACATTCTGTTCAGTTACTTGTGCCTATATTATTATCTTTATTTAACTAACTCACAAGTAAGTTTATATATTAATCTTCAAATTTATTAAATTTTTACATAATATGTATATTACTTTCCTGATTCTTCTTAGTTTAACTCAGAAAATCGTTTAAAAATTCCAAGTACTTAACTAACTTACTAAATTTATTATTATGAGGTGTGTATTACTCTAAGTTAAATTGCTAGTTTATTGCAGCTTCTTGCAAACAAGCAAAGCAAGCAAACAAAATACAAAAAAAGTATAGTAAATCACTTTCTTTATATACTCATTTGTAATAAAATGTATTTGTTGTGTGGTTTAATGCAATCCTGTTACCTGAAATACTTTACGACTGAACCCATTATTAATTACTACTAATTTCACCATAACAGTTCATTAATAACTATATAAGAATAATTTATCTATTTTACTTGTATACAAATAACTCGACAGCTATCACCTTAATCACCATTGACTAATACTATTGTCATCACCGCATCATCGATGATAAACACGGATTATCACCCTAACTCCTATCACCGGCCGACAGCCCTGCGGAACGGATGCGACAAAGGAGACATGTGTCGTGGTGTGCGTCAGTTTCATAATAATTGAGTAGATTAATATACCTCCGGGTGTTCATATTTCGCCGTCCGGCCTGTCTTCTTCCGTCACTCGTTCTACTTCTTGCCTGGATTTTTTTTAAAGTTTTCATTAAAAAATTAAGCATTGTCAATATGTCATAGCAAATGCTATCCACTAACAAGAAGGTATTCGCTAATTTATAAAATTTAAAATTTTTATACAGTAATTCATAGAATTAACAAATAATTATCACTATTCAATGATTTGATGTACAATTTCTACATTATTTTATTTTATTATTATTTTGTATTGTAAACCAATAAATATATATATTATTTTTTTTAACACCACGCTTTGTCTCTACCGGAGTAGCCAGAGAAAAACGAGCGCCAGCGGAACGTTGCGATCTCTACATACATCTTTCGCCTTGTCCACTGTCATCAACCTCTTCATACATGCCTTCCGGGAATCCTTAATACATAAAAATAATAAACATTTATAATTTATAGTGTGACTTTTCTCTTTTATTCAAAATATAAAAAGGCGTAGTTAGTTTGATACATTCATATAGAACCTAGCCGACATTCACATAAAAAATATTTTATGGCAAGCGTATATTGTGTATTGTATTAGTAGTTAAGTATTTTCGTATTAGCTATGTCTATATGTACATAAGTAAAAGATGTAGCGCTATCAAGTGTAAGTAGCAAGGATCTTGACGCAGGGCGGGCGGGATAGTATAAATACACGGCACGTGCGCCCGCGCAGCTGCCTGACACGTGGCCGTCTCTTAACATATTTAAATATAGATCATTGTCTTGACTATCGCGGACACGCCCACTAAACAGATAGAACACCACATCAAACGGCTAGCTGTAAATTGGCCGTCTATAATACGGTAATCGACTTTGTTTTACCACATGCACCTGCACGGTTGCTTGCGTAATGTTTTATAGGTTCAGGAGATTTTTATTGTACAAATGTTTAGACATGGCCCGAAAAGAGTAGCTAAATCAAGCGAGCAATACCGCACCGGAAGATCCTAAATGTATTTCAATGTAACAATATTATTAACATCGTATTAAAAACTTTTTATAGTTTAAAGCGCTTTCGCTTTGAAGCTTAACTATGTTTTGCTTTTATTGGTATATAGATCCGGATTTAAATATTATCTATCCATATATTAGTAAATAAAATGCTTCGTCCAAATACAGGTTGCCAATGTCCCCTAGCGGAAAATGTCAAAGAGTAATTAATCTCAGTTTCTTAAATACTTCCGTTACTTATAACTATACACAAATTAAGATAAGTTTACACATATTTTATTTAAATTGTACAAAATTTGTATTATTAGATAAAAATATTACGTTTTACTGTATGAGGCGCTGTGAGAGTGACAGTTGTGTGTTCGATTCCCATTTGAAGGAATAAAAATTTTTATTTAATTTTCCTCGCGCTGGTATTCTGATTGATATTCTGTGCTTTAATTTTAGCTCCATTCAAAACTGTAATTCAAAATAAATATTGCCCAGTATTTATTACTTTTGTCATATTTTAACAATATATAGTATTTTTAAAATATAACAAACACGACCAATTTTCTTACTTGAGAATATTCATTTCTTCACTCTGGTGTCGAGGCAAAGAGCGGCGCTGAGTTCCGCCACCCAACACACAATGCCTCCAGAACTCGGCGGAAAGTAGGTAACGGAGTTTCATAACACTATGTTCCCTCTGCCTACCCTGCTGTGTACGGGATACTGCATGAAGAAATCCATTTAATACTTGATTGTCTTTGTAATGCAATGTTTTGGTTAAAGTAAATCAAAATAAACTTGCCAATGTATATATACATAACTTTAGCCTTCAAAACAAATGAAACTAAACTCAAGTAGCAACTAGAGATTTATAAATTCATTTTCAATTTTCCCCCAAAGCATTTTATCGTTTACCCCTACATTAACATACCAGTACATTGAGCACAATTTAGCACGCCTCATCCCCTGAGCCACCCCTAGCGATCGATAGTCGCCATTTTGAATTTTCCGACCAATACGCGTAGCCATGGAAAGTGGTTGTCATGGTAACGCGACGCTTCACTCGCCCTGAAGGGGAAAGTGTCAAGGAGGTTTTATAACCTACCTGTATATTGTGTAAATATATGCTTGTATTCCTGCACAAACAGAAATTAACCTTACATATTTTGTATATATCACTAAAATATATACTAAATAAAATAAAATATAGTAAAATATATATAACTGAAGATCGTACCATATATTATGTTAATCATAATTACAATAATCAATAATAGGTATAAATTACAAATGTAATGTTTTCTTCTAAGCTGGGATAAAAATAGGTTATTTAGTAAAAAAATAAAAAAAATAGGTTATTTAGTCTAAAATCAATAAATATAATGACTCATTCGTCATTAAATTTAACTCTCACTTCCATCTCGAAACTAAAAATCACTAGCCCACTAAGTGTTAATTACACTATAATTCAATTATTGCACCTGCTACATCTGTTATAATTAATAGTATCTCTGGAACGTGGCCAATTAAAACATAACTCAAAAGCTAAATAGATGTCATGTACAATTGAAAATTGCAGATGGACTAAACGATTTACAGATGGACACATACATATGTATGTATATATATACATACAACATCTATTGATTATATTAAATTAAAAAAAATTAAACGTATCGGGACTCGAAACTGTGCCTACTGGAAACCGACTAGTATGACCAGACATTTCGTAAGTGTGGACTAACACTTTAAAAAAATGTTAATAATATCTATCGATATATCTTAAAACACAGTTTAACCTAAATATTACTTGTCATTTGTTATCATTATGTTTCAAGTTGAGGGCCGTTTTTAACCTACATGTAGCAGGGCAAAGCAAAGGGAACCACGTGTTAGAACACTCCACTCCCCACTTTCCGTCGAATTCTGGAGGCATTGCGTGTCGAGTGGTGAGACTTACCGCGCTTTGCCTAGATAGCAAAGCGAAGAAATAAAAATATTCAATATTACATTTCGTCAAGTGGAAATCGAACCGACAACGCGACGACTAGCGTCCGTTGAGCTGGAAGAAGAAATAGGCTTCAATTTTGACATCTTTTTTTGAGCATCATCAATTCATGATATCCGTCTCTACGGGTATAATGACAAACATAAGCTCAAACTCAAGCCATTTTTGCAAAATAATTGTCTTTTAAACGGTTTCTTTTGTATTTAATAATACGTACCGCTCGTACACACTATTCTATTCTCAACATATTTCTCAAGAATTACAACAGTATTTTCCACTCGCATTGATCAACAGTAAGTAAGTACATACATAAAGTTCTAAAGAGTACGTATTGTATTGTGATGTTTTGCCAACACCGACGCTCCGAACACAAAGGCAGCAAAATACTAATTCCTTTGAAATTCAACTAAATTCAACATTACGAACAACTTCCTCGTCTTTCATATACTCGACCGCATCAGTTGTACTCTTTATGAGTGCCGTGCATTGTTTATACGTTTTCTACGCTAGTGGAGTCTTCTAGCGGCGGAGACACCTGCGAGAGCACCTACCTGGGTGTATTGCGAAATTTAACAACTACACTTTCGACTCGCTATTTCCTGCGTTTGACCAATAACAATAGACGGTAAAAAGGTTTTAACTGCATACTGTTGACAAGTGAGTAGAGAGACTTAAGTCTTACAAATGATTTCGTTTCTATTTATC
>DWQW01007619.1:0-14785 GCA_018249695.1 Heliconius erato demophoon | reverse complement strand
TAATTCAACACAGAGATAAAGAACGATTTGATCTTCAAAGAAATATCAAGTAAATACATAGATTTTTTGGTTCGTTCGTTCGTTTGAAATAAATCTATATAAAAATGCCTAAAAACATCCTTTCTACTTGTACTCTGTAATAACTACATATTTACCAATTATTCATTTATCTAATAATATGCAAACAGGAGTTAATATGCAAACATTACAGTTATTTTAGAACACTAGGTTCCCTCTGCCTACCTTGCCGTGTGCCGGGATACAGCGTGAAGCTGATTTATTTATTTATTGTATTTTATTATAGTTGTCAATCAATTCTGCTTAAATCAATAATCATGTATTTTAAGCGGGCGAAGCCGTGGGCGGGCCGCTAGTAATAAATAAATTCTTGATATCACTTTGTTATGACAAAAGTTATATGGACATAAACCGTCGTGGCGCAGTGGGACAGCATTTGGCTGTAAACGGAGGAGGGATTGTTTATAATTTAATTTATTTTAATTTCCTCGCTTTGGTAGACACAGCGAGGCGTTGAGTTCCGCTACTCAACACGCAATGTCGCGAAAATTGAGCGTTGCGTGAGGAACAGAATGTCTTAACGTTAGGTTGCTTTTGCCTATCCTGCTGTATAAGGGATGCAACGTAAAGCTGAAATAAAACAAATTTAATGGCCGTTATTTTTTTAATTATACGCGTTGGTAATGAAGCCATACATACAGCCACGGCCATTTAAAATTGTCATAAACGTATTCGATGTCATACAAATAGCACGTATTGGTTATTTAAACCAATAACTTACAATAAAGTATTTTTTTTTATATTTAATCAATAATAATAATAAAATAACATATTATTGACTTGTTATTAGACAATGTGTAAATAGACAAGTGTATAATCTTTATTTTGTGTGAAAAAGCGTATAATTTTGAGAGTATTACACAAACAATTTGTGTGACAATGAGTGATATCGAATCTGGAGTTAGTGTCAATCGATTTAAGAATAATTTTACAATAAATCGATTTTTAAAGACCATTTTTCATGGATTTTCTTTTGTGTTATTTGTGTTTGTGTTATTATTTGGATGTAAAATATGGTTGATGATGGATGAATCGTTGATGGTACATCCATTGTTGAAGGATTTGAAGATGCTCACACCGTTCTTCTTTACTAATTGGAATTTTGTAAGTGTTTTGCGAGTATATTTTTTTGGTTAAAACTATAATTTATAATAATAAGTCAATCCGTTTTTATTTTTTTTTGTCAAAATAGTGTTATTGTTATTATTTTTATTTTTTAACTTCACACTTTGTTTTAAACTATTTTGTCATAAATTGTCCCAAATGGCGATCGAACTTTGACTCGTCACGTCATTGCATTGTGTTACTTACTGCGCCACAAGAGTCGCAGTCAATACTGACTATACGTGATTTTTTAAATTTCGCAATTGGTCTATCAAAACAAAAAATGTAAATATTTCAAATTATATTTGAAGTGGTGCAACTTAAAACCGTTTTTATATATTGAAATATTATGTACTTTAACAAGTTCCCACTTGGTAGGAAAGTCTCCTGAAGTCTGGATTTACATTATTATATGTACATATTTTGTATTACATCGAATCTATATCATTTATTGTATCGTATTTTAAAACAAAAGTCGGTTTTGTTTCAAATTTCAACTATATTTTAAAGACAATAAGACCTTTTAGCAAAAGTATGTATAATTTTTTCAGGGACAGGGACAATGTCAAAACACTCCGTTCCCCGTCTTAAGCTCGACAAGATTAAAATTTTAAACAAAACAAAAAAACTGACTGCATAAACTAAATTATCCAGTAACACTCATACCTTAGAAATTGGGCTCTGCTTGGGGAGCGGAGTGTCTTATCTCTAGGTTCCCTCTGCCTACCCTGCTAGATACGGGATGCAGCGTGAAGTTAAAGCTTTGGCATAAATATAATAGACAAAACATTAACAAAGAGAGAAAAAAAAAAGCCTATAAGTTCATTATCATTAACAGTCGGAATCCATTTTAATTTTGCAGCGTTCCTTGTAAAGATTTAAATAGTTGAAGTACAAGTACTGGCTGTTAATTATAATGAACTATATATAAGAGTTGATTTTTCCTTTTTAATTTATGCAGTCAAGGTTTATGTTGTGTTAAATATGTTCTTTGTTTAGGTCTTTTCATTTGACTTTTATCACAGTCTTGATATTTTTTAGTGGGGAGTGTTATAAATTCTTTATTTCAAAATAAGATATATACAGTCTTTTTTTATTTTGGTTATAAAATAGTTCCATATTTGTTATATATTTTTATAAACTGTCCTGGCCTGAAACATATATAAAGACACTTGTGTTTTTGGGACGAAGATAACGGTACATCCAGGGGGTCAAAGATCCGAGGTAATAAAGAAATTTATAAATAAACAAGATATGCGCGAAGGGGTTATTCCCCTTCTTAGCAGTCGGGTAAAAAGCCGTCGCGTCGCAGTGGGAGTAAGACTGACAAATTCTACTAGGCGTATTCCGAATTTTCCAGATATTATGTGTTGAGTTGCGAAACTCAACACCACGTTTTGTCTTTGTCATTTTAATTTTTAACCGTCTTCTGTAAGAAAAGGAGGTTCAATCAATTCGACTGTATTTTTTATTTTTTATCTTTGTTACCTCAGAACTTTTGGCTGGGTGAACTTATTCGGATGATTTTTTTTTCTATTTGGAAGCTAGTGCTTCCCGTGTGGTCCCATTTTTTTTGGTTTATTCTGACAATAGTATCTATCAGAAAATCACATAAGTCTAAAATTTGCATTAGGTGCGTGGGCGACAAATGTATCCGATCCGATGATTCTTTTTTTATTTGAAAGGATATATATACTTCAAGGATAGTTTTGTGAAAGTTTGGTTAGGTTCTGATTATGGGATCAGGTTCAAATTGAACATGTTGTATTTTTTATTTAAAATTATACTGTAATAGTTACAAGGAAAAATCAGTGTCAGAAGTGAGATTGCTCATGGTTGCATTTTTTTTCAACCAATTTTAATAAACAAGATGTTCTCATTTTCAACAGACTTTAAACATACCATACAATAACTTGAGAAGCATCCTTTTAAGATCCAAAAAAAAAACCAACCAAAAAAAAAAACAACGAAGTAAAAAGAAAAAAATAATTTTACGTAAAGTAAAATGTACTTTGATTTTATTAAACAAAAATAATTAAAAAATAATTTTATAATTTTGATGTCGGTGTCAAGCTAATGCTACAACAGCCTAACTACAATATCGAATTACTAAGCCTGTTTGTTTTATTTGGCAATTATAACATTTTGATGTCGGTTTTTTAAATTATTTTTGTTTAACAAAATCAAAGTACGTTTTACTTTATTAAAAATTAATTTATTCTATTCTAATCAAAATATAAGTAAAGTAAATAAAATAATATTTAAGAACAGTCGTGGCGTAGCGGTACCAAATGTGTCTGTAAACGCGACTGGTTGTGGGTTCGGTCCCCACTCGAGGAAATGAAATATTTATTTACGAGGAAAATGAGATTTATTTTCGCTCGCTTCGCTCTGGTGTCGAGGCAAAGAGCGGCGTGGAGTTCTCCACTTAACACGCAATGCCTCTAGAATTCAGCGGAAAGGGGGGAACGGAGTCTTAATACTAGGTTCCCTCTGCCTACCCTGCGGGATACATGTTTTTTTTTACTTATAACAATTATGTATATTACTATAAACAAAGTGGGTTTTTATATTAATCGACTTTTAATAACGTGCTTAATTTACATTTTAAAATGATGACGCTATCATTTCGATTTATACTATTTTATCACGTAACAATCAGTTGTTTATAAGACTAGCGACCCGCTCGCGGCTTCGCCCGTTTGAACCTACACAACTATATATTTTCTCATCTGAATTACTTTCATGTTCTAATAATGATAATATTTTAAAGACAATATCCCTACATTAAAAACAAAAGTATCGATCAATTTCGTATCGTTTATACTAACATATTTTTTTTCTATTTATGAACCGAATTAAACAAAACAAACATAAAATGTTAAGGAAAGTTTGCTGCAATACAATATTGAAAAATGGATTAGATCGGCTTTCTCGTTTCTGAGATTAGTGTGCACAAATGCACAGACAAAGAAACAAAGTAAGTTTTATTATTTTTATAGACTATTTGTTACTTGTGAATTGGTTCCCGAGTTCCAATGGAAATAATTAACTAAATATATTGTATATTATTATAAATTTTAAAGGACTATCCACGCTGAGGAGATGGGAGGGGATTCGTACCTGCCCCTCTTGGAAACCGTCCAAGCGCCCTGAACACTAAGCTTTACGTTCTCATCTCTGCCGAAATTCTTATAGGCTTGTTACAAAATAAATAAATTGCTATTGTGTGTAAAATTATGTCAAAGATTTTGTATAATTTAGCTATAATCCTAGGATCCGCTACATGCTGTGCACGACGGGTGGAGCTGACCGAAGCTATATAAGGTCGGACCAAAATTATTTTCGTATTGTTCATACAAAGTAATTTTTTTTTGAGGTATAATTTTTTATTTATTTAAAATTTGTATGTGCCGTTTTGATCGAAGACTTGTTGCCATCATGTGGGTAGTGCCATGATCCCATTCCTATAGAAATTTTGAGATTTTTGATTTAATAAATCTGACAGGTAGTATTCACAATGTTCTTTTGAGGTTACCTTTATGGTTCCTAAGAGTTCTGCAATGACTGAAACTTGTGACGAAATAAGGTCTGGTCTTTTTTTAACCTCATCAGTTGCTGACAGTAAAGGTCAGAATCGATAGTTTCACCCGGTGGCAAAAACTCATCGTGGACGATTCCCTTCCAATCCTCCATTATCCTCAATCTTGTACTCAGACTTTCGTAAGTGAGGTAAAACCGTTTTATGATCAACATCCAGTTCTTCAGCAATGTCGTAGCTGCTAATGTCGATGTCGATCTTGCTCCACTTTGTTAAAGATGGCACTGATTTTATCTGTGTCATGGCGTCCAGACGTCATCTTTCACACTAAAAAAAACTGAAACGCTTAAACCACATTTGTGCTACTCTTATTGATAAAGCATTAGGTGCGTAAACTGCACAAATTTTATTCGCGGCGTTCGTCGCATTTTTACTTTTTTTTTTGTAATAAAACTCCAAAATGTACTGAATTTGTTCGTCACACACGTTCATTTTGTTTGCTTGAAAAATCATTGAAAAATGGCGGGAACTAGTTTTTTTTTATTTATTACATCTTTAGAATGTCTCATTGAATGGTATTAAAACCAGCCAGTTACATTCAGTACAGCCAAAGAGATTTGATGACTAATAATACATTCAAAATATGAAAACATTTTTGCCCCGACCTATTATGTTCAGGAATGTAAAAAATTTACTCCTTAAAACTGACTTATACATAGCTGACATATATAATTTCAAAACATTTCGCAGCTTAACTCTATGGGACACATTTTGACCATTTACTTAAAAACTACAACTACAATTATCATCAAACTACTTCGCCGGTATCACCGCGTCGTTGTCGTCCACAACGTTCCTGCAAAATTTCAGAGCTGTAAGATTTAACGGTCTAGGAGGAGTAGCATTACAACGAAACACACTCTTGACCAGTTAGAGTTTCGCTTCTCTCAGCTCTATAACAATAATAAAAAGCTGGCAATGCGCCCGTGGGTTGGTAGCTCGCCAGCTTAAAATATTTTCATTTTTTTTTTTATTCTTTATTGCACAAAATTTAATACATTAAAAAAATTTACAATAGGCGGGCTTAATGCTAAAAAGCATATTTTCATTATTTTCAAGTTGCTAGTTGCTGTATGCTTAACAAACTACATCGAGGAGAATAGTCAGTTATAATATAAATATAAGTACAAGAAACATTCTGTTCTTTAACAGTACAAAGTATCCAATTTGTTTTTTTTATTTTATTGCACAATTATCGTACAAGTGATGATAGTTCTCGCATAATAAAATACATTATGGATTTTTTATACTTCTTACTATTAAAATAAATATGAGCCCCGTCGTAACACAGTAGGTGTGACTGTATATGTGACGATTGTGAGTTTGATTTCCGAGGAATGAAATATTCAATATTTTTATTTCCTGGCTGTGGTAAAAATGTAAAGCTCTGCGTTGAGTTCCTTCACTCAACACGCAATGCCTCTAGAAGTTGGCAAAGTCACGGGTAAAGGCTAGTTTAAAAATAATAGGTATTTATGTTACCTTGGCATGGTTAAGATGACTTAGTAATTTAATAGTCTCAATGGAATAATTTTCATATTTTATTACAGAATAGGAAAAAAAGAGGTTATTGTGTTGCTGGGACGTTGTCAGACATAACTGACTGTTACCGGTTTTTTTTTTATAAAATATTTGCCGACTGTAGGTCCTTAAAACATAATATTTTGGAAAGTGGTAAAAAAGTGTAGGTACTCTTCTGTCATTCGTATCTTACTTAATTAATGTTTTTTAATATTTACCATTTCCCCTTGAATCGTGTTAATAGAAAAAAAAACAGAGTTTTCGACTGTAAAACTAAAAAAAAGAAAGAGATTTTCATTATTGTCGTCTTTTTAGTGACACGCGAGGTTGAGTTGAATCGATTGACATATGAATGGAGCATGTAGGAGTATGTTACATACTTACATCTTTTGCGTCGCGCAATTCTTTTAAGCTTCACGCTATGTCCTGCACATAGCAGGGTAGGCAAAAGGAACCTAGTAGCAATACGCTCCGTTCCCATTAAGAGGCCCTTTCCTTCCCCATTTCCATCAAATTCTGCAAATATTGCTTGTTGAGTGGCAGAATTCAACACCGTAACCAGAATGCAACGTAACGAGAGCGAGGAAATGAAAAAATAAAACATTTCATTTTCTCGAATGGGAATCGAATCCACAACCTGTCGCGTTTACAGTCACACGTTAGCGCCCCCGCGCCACGACTGGCCTCACATACACGCGCGAGACGCAGTTAAGTATAAAGATAAACAAAATGATTTGTAATTCTTAGTTCTAAGTAACTAATAAGCGTGTATCGTAAGCTCGTATAATGTCCATATCATAAATGTATGATGACTTAGTATTACCTCAATCTAACCTATTCTGTTTTTATATAGTGTGTGCACATGTAGTATATGTATGTATGTATGTATGTATGTATGTATGTATGTATGTATGTATGTATGTATGTATGTATGTATGTATGTATGTATGTATGTATGTATGTATGTAATATTTATGGATATATCTTCATAAGCATATATTTATTTACTTATATCTTGAGGCCAGTGGTGGCACAGGGGCACAGAGTGTGACTGTAACACCGACTGGTTGTGGGTTCGATTCCCACTCGAGGAGACGAAATATTTTCTTAAATTTATATTTCAGTTTCTTCGCTCTGGTGTCAAGGCAAAGGGCGGCGTTGAGTTCTGCCACTCAACACGCAATGCCTAGAGGCATTTGGCTAAAAGTGGGGAACGGAGTGTGCTAGCACTAGGTTTCCTCTGCCTACCCTGCTGTGTGCGGGATACAGCATGAAGCTGATTTGATTTATTTTTATTTTTTTTATTTTATGTAAGTACTTAATATATTTTTGAAGTGTTATATAATTATGTAAATATTTTATTTAGTGTACCGTCCACTTTTATACAACAACCAACGTCCAAAGGTTGCCTGGAAGAGATCGTTTTAAGCGATAAGGCCGCCTTTGTATATTCTTGTTATTTTTAAGCTTTTACATTGTTTAATTTCCTTTAAAGTGCAACAAAGTATATTTATAAGGCTATTTTATTTAAATGGTGCCCATTCCGTCTATCGATTAATCGCTCATTCCCCTTGCGCAGTGGAAACGGGCTTTAGAGAGGAGTAATGAAAATATACATATATAAAACTCTTGCCTCTCTTGTCTTTGAGGCCGGTCGTGGCGCAGTGGCACAAAGTGTGACTGTAAATCCGATTGGTTGTGGGATCGATCCCCACTCGAGGAGTTGAAATATTTACTTAAATTTATATTTCCATTTCTTCGCTCTGGTGTCGAGGCAAAGCGCGGCGTTGAGTTCTGCCACTCAACACGCAATGCCTCCAGAATCCGGTAGGAAGTGGAGAACGGAGTGTCTCAAAACTAGGTTCCCTCTGCCTACCCTGCTGCTAATGGACTCAGAAAAATTTAAATTGAATTTCATCGTCATGTTGCTAGATTAGTGAGCAGGAGGATGTAAGGGAATGGCAAAAGGAATGGGAGGAAACAGATTATTCCATCTTACGTTTTAAAAGTAACGCTAACAAAGTTGCGGACTATAACTCCATATATAGATGACCGTATTTACAAACGTTGTACCTCTTCAAGATTTTCGCAATCGACCAAATAGCTTTAAAATCAATGTGGATACTTAATTTTCAAGTTAAACATGTTTCTAATATAGTTGTGGGCCTAATGGAGCCAGTTAAGTTACTTTTTAAGTACTCGAAAGGAATTTATTGATGTCAGGTGAATTATGTCACGCTCATTACTCGAGCTGCTACTATTACCTATTACAAGTTGGATTGCATTCAATTGACTTGAAGGAATTGGAATTGGCAATGAATTATATCAAGAAAAATAATATTATCTTAGTTGACTTTGAGTAAGTATATTTTACTTCTTTTTTTGCTTCACGCTGTATAACGCACATAGCAGGGTAATAGAGGGACCCTGGAAACCTATTGTCAAGACACTTTCCGCCGAATTCATGTAGGCATTGGATGTTGCCTATTGGAACTCAACGCAGTTACCTAGGCGAAGAAATAAAAATATAAAACATTTCATTTTCTTCAGTGGGAATCGAACCCACAACCTGTCGCAATTACAGTCGCGCACTTGTGCCCTGCGCTACGACTGGCCTCAATTTATAATTAGTTATAATTTTTTCATAATTCATAAAAATAGGACCGGAGGAGGACCTGGTCGGTTTCCAGGAGGCGCGGGTTCGAGTCCCGCTACGTTCAAAATTTTATACGTTTTCTAAATAAGTATTTTTCTTTCCTAAGTGTGGAATAACACTTTAAAAATGTTAAAAAGATGAATAACTACCGTACCACTAGTACAGTATTTAGATGACTATGTAATATTATCATAAACCAATCTTCACAGTCATATTGTACCATTGTTCTGTAAAATTACTCTAATTTGCATATTATCTAATAATATCTTCATTTTCCTTAACGGAAATGTTTTTTATTCAAGATTGGTTTCTGAATTGGTGGTGGCGAGTTCAATTATTTTTGATAGAAAATGTCAGTAGTTTTACGCTTTTTTCCATAGAAGGGTAGGCAGAAGGAACAACAAAAATTATGTTTCTCACTTTCCACCGAATTCTAAACACATTGCGTATATAGCGCAACTCAACGCCGCGCAAAAAAATGATCAATATAAAAAAAATTGTGGGCTATGTTGTCGGGACGATGGAGACGAGACCTTATATTCAATTCATTTATTATATATTTAATTTGGTTATATATATTTATTTTTTATATATATAGTTTGGTTATTTATACGCTACAAAACAATAGCGGAAAATAATTACACAATTGTATTTGTAGTGAATTAATTTAGGACGCTGACATAGAGTGTTTACAAATGTTGTTTATGAATAATATAAATGAATGTGCAATACCCCTACAATACCTTTGGAAAAAAAATGTATTAAACTGAACATAAAATAACCAAAATATAACATATAAAATATTATACCTATTAACTAAATTGATCCACGGCTGTTGTTGTTCGACCGGACCTCGTAACTCGATGCGTCGTTTTGCTGTCGTCGGCTGTTGCTCTTGCGCATTGTTGACGTTCTGCTGATGTTGTATTTTTGAGTTCGTCGACTTTGTTTTTGATGAAGGCAGGCGTGAGTCGGTCAATGCCCGTAATTATGTATCGATATTTTTTAGATGCAGGTAGAGTGCGCACGAATGTTTTCAACCCGTTCAAATTCGGGGATTTGCATAAGTGACGAATTCTTGTCACGTGAGATTCCGTTTGATACGATAAGCTTGTTTTGTCCACGTACTTGTGTATTTCACATCAGGTCAGAAGTAATGACTTGTTAACATTATTCTTGTTGTTCTGATTCCTGGGTGCGTTGCGACGTGTAATATACTGTATATTCTTTTTCGTAATATGCGCAGTATATATGATTGACTTGCACTTGTAGGGCTTCAAGTTGAGCCATGGAAAGAAAATTACAGTTTTCTATTAATTGTTTAATTGTCGCTGTGGAACGTCTTCGACACATGCTTTAGATGCGTCTGTCATTACCGATAGCGGTGCGTGCGGAGAGGGTGCAGTCAGTGCAATGGTTCTCTACTGGCTGAGAAGTTTCCCTAGTTTCTTCGTTCTACCACATTTGTATTTATTCAAAGGCGCTTAAACATTGACAGTCGTGATTGTAATGAGCCATAATTAAATAACAATAATAATAAATAAATAAATCTTTATTTTCATCTCACAAAGCTTGGTCATAAAAAATACACATTTGACAAAGAAACCAGTGGTGAATTAAATATCCTTTTCGGATTTAATAATCCTGTAATGCTGTCGACTAATCATAAGATGTTATTGCGCATATCGACTAATAAATTATCCTTTTCTTTTATGGATGCCTTCGTAAAACTTTGCATTTTTCATTATTTCTTCAGCTTTTATTTAATTTTGCGTTCGATCTTGACCCGAAAATCTATGTATTGGTGGTATATTGCCTCTTGAAATTCTAACCGGTGAAACCCGCTTGTGGGAAGCCGATTAGAATATGCACCAAACTTGTGGCGCCGGTCTCGTCGATAACTTCGGGCTGAAGCTGGCAGGGTACCCTCCTGTCGGGGCACCAATGTGGCATCGCGACGATGCTAATGAGACGCATCACATTGAAATCTATAAATAATAATAATAATAATCTACAAATCTATAGAAAAATACTAATGATTTTTTTATAATAATGTTTGGTGCGAACAAAAATACTCAAAGTAAAAGATATAACAGCCGCGTAAAAAGTAAATAAATAATTTATAATATATATGTTAAAGCTACAATTATTATGTTAAAGCTGAAGTTTGTTCAGTCCTGAGATGATAACGTTCAACGTTATCATCTCAGGAACTACTGGTACTAATTGAAAAATTATTGGGGTGTCAACTACAGTCCATTTAAAAAGAAAGGGTATATAGGTTTCGTTACATCACGTGAAGTATTTCGATTTAACCCACGGTACCTACGGTCTGAAGCAAAGGAGACCTGGGAACCTAGTGTTAAGACATTCCATTCCCACTAAGAGACTTTACCACTTTCTACTGAATTCTGGAGACATTGCGGGTTGAGCGGTAGAACTCAATGTTGCGCTTTGCTTCGTAACCAGAGCGAAGAAAATGAACGTATTAAATATTTCATTTCCTCGAGTGGGAATCGAACCCACAACCTGTTGGGTTTACAGTCGCACGCTTGCACCTCAACTTGTACACATAACTCGATATTTAAATTTACTGTGTATGTAACATACAAGACGCCTTATGCATTATTTTAGCAATTTAACATTCTTGTAATATTAGTATTTAAAATATTTTCATTTGTAACAACACAAAGTGCGGCGTTAATTTCCGTCATTCAACGATGATTATTATTTATGATGTTTCGAAATTCGGACTGTACGTGGAGTAATAAAGTGTCTTGATATTAAGTTTTCTCTGCCTACTGGTATATGCAAGATACTGTGAGAACCCAAAAAAAATGTCAATAAAAATATATTTCATGATTTATACATATAAGAAGAACGGAAGGTAAATACAAATAGGTCACGGTAAATACGTGAAAAAGTCTTAAAAGTGTAATAGGAGATTACCCTTATACTGTACTTTATATGTATGTCAATGTAAAATAATGTTGAAAGTCAGTGAAACCAGAGAAATACAATTTATCTATCTATTAAGTGGAAAAAATATGTTTTTTTACAAGCAAAAAGATTTCAAGCCGGCGTGGCGCAGGAAACAAACGTGTTACCGTAAACGCGACGGTTGTGAGTTCGATTCCCCCTCAAAGGAGTGAAATGTTAGTATCGAAGGTTGAAAAACTATTTGCTCTAAATTTTTATGAATTTTACACCAGAACCGTTTCAAGTTTCAGTTTTTAGATAAAACATAATTTTGAGAAAATTATTAATAGGCTGACAGAGACCAAATTTATACCATATATGCATTGATTTTTTCTGCATCTTTTTATATTAATTGCATGATTATACAAATATGTTCTTGCAATATAAGTGTCGCTTAATCCAAAACACCTGGATTAATATCCAGGCGAGAATCTTAATAGTTTGTGACTATGTATGCTTATAACTAATAAGTTTAAGATTGGAAACTAAAAGTCATATCGAGAGGGAAGGGAATGTGTGGGGAACCAAGTATCCTAATATGAGGTTCCCTCTGTTATTTAGTTAACACGATAATTGGTAGATATTTGACGTCACCGTTTTTTTTTAATAATTGTTTTTACCTTACGACGATAAATATAATAAAAACATAACATTAATGATTTATTAGAATTTTTTTAGCCAATATTTGGCATTGTATAATATATACTTGAAGTTTTCTTAATATATAATGTATTGGGGTTCTGCATGTGTAAAAATATTTTTTGTTGTTATTTTGTGTCTAAAAATTATTTTATTTTACAACATTTTAAAATTTTTAATTATTCACTCTAAAATAATCGATATCCAATAAGAATAAGGTTGATCGGATGGGAAACTTGGAATAAGAAAATATTTTTTTACCATCATTTTTATCTAAGATCCTTAGATTTCTCATGCTTTTCTTGCTAGATCTTTTAAACAAAACCAGTAAATAGAAGGTTTTAAAATATATCGTCTCTACGTCTGTTGGCAATAATTCAAATGTAATTTTCTATCTTTTCTTGGTCCTATCCTTGTTTTGTGTGGATTTCCTAAAAAAAGCTAAATATTCCCTCTACCTACTCTACTCCTACTTTGTGCGAGTTACAGCGTGGAGCTATAAAACTCCAATGTGTCTTAATAGTCCCTAAGTAGGTACTGTAGTAATAAAACAAAGCGTAATTTAATAGGTTAACACTAGGTTTTCTCTGGCTACCTGGTATGTGAAGCTAAATAAAATAAAATAAATACGGAACACTAGAAAAATTGCAACTCGATCTTAATCATTTTTTTATTTTTTTTTTAACTACTGCGCAAAGGGCAAAGTATCGATCGATATATTATTTGGTTTTCAAATTCTAGTATAAAACAGATATTGGTACCGACCGGTCTCAACATTAGAGTATAGAGAAAAGTTAAAAAAATGAACATTATTTGGATGTTTAAGACATTTTTTCATTTTTTTGAGTTAATTTTAATAACAATATGTACGTTTTTTACAATTAACGGAGAATATTTTGTGATATTAAAGGAAGATTTGTGCTTTTTAATAATCTTTTGTGGGGTAAGTAAAAAAATATATTAATACTTGCTGTTATGAATTATTAATAAAATATGGTATAAATAGTCTAAAAAACACTTAAATAACTTAAAATTCTAGTGGGATATATATTCTAGTAGTATGTACCTCTGAAGAGCTCCACTGTTCACATCCTGACTCCATCAAAAGACATTAATCTCAATAATTTCTCTTTTAACTATACTAAATTAACATGTTTTTATTATTTCCATTTTCACGCCGCAGGTCTTGAGAGCGATTTTGAGAAGCCGTTTTCATTCATGAACCTATGAAGGACAGCGGCATCTCAAGATCGATCTCACAATTGAGAGTGGTTTATAAATACGGGTCGCCACTTCCATCACACTTTACGCAATGTCTCGCGGGACCATTTGCATACGTGAGGTCGTCGTGCAGCGCCGCAGTATCTGATTATAAACGTAACGGTTATGGGTTCAATTCCTCCTTGTGGGAATAAGTTTTATTGAATTCCACGCGCTAGTGCAACAAGACAAAACGCGGCCTGAGTTCTGCCACTCAACGAGCAAATGTGTGGAATATGAAGAATCGAGTGTCTTGACACTATACTCCTTCTTACCCTACTATATGCGGGATATAGCGTAATTGATTTTGATTCAAAAGATGGACTTTAAAAGATTTTTCTAGAAGACTATTATATAACGTAGCATTTTCATTTGAAATAAGCATTAATACTCTTAAGTATGTTAAAAAAAACCTTGTATTTACTTTAATACAATCGTATGTATGAATTTTAAATAAGTTTTTGTTGTTGAATATAATGTACGAATAATCTTAAACTTAGACTCTTTTAGAGGTGGCACAGTGGCACAGTGTCAGACTGTTAATGCGACGATTGTAGGTTCGATCCCATTTGAGAAAATGGGTTATATTTATTTCTTTACTCTTATCTGGTGTCAAATCAGTGTAGCGGCACTGACAACACAACGTCTCTCGAAAAGGTGGCTGTGGCTGTGCGTGGAGAACGGAGTGTCTTATTCTTAACACTAGGTTACTACAGTTTACCTTTATAAGTACGACTGAAGTTTAAAGAAAATGAAGCGTTTATGCGAAGATTATCGGCTCAAATCCAATTTGGGGAGGTATTAAAGCTAATATTATAGTATTAAGTAATAATAAAAATATAATTCGCCTTTTACTCGCTTCTCTTCCTGTAATAATAAAAGAATAAACATTTTTGAAGGTTAACAATGTTTTTTTTTTCAATAAAAAAATATCAGAAAAACTACAT
>DWQW01007618.1:0-14786 GCA_018249695.1 Heliconius erato demophoon | reverse complement strand
ATGCTGCTGTACTTGCTACAGCATCATGGTCTGGAGAGGGATTGAAAAATTATCCATGTTGGATAGTGAGAGTAACTGGTCTCCAGCAGTCTCCTTCTGCGAATCTGTTATCACACTGAAGGATGCCACGGAGTGGGTGCGCGAGTCAAGCGCGAATACAGACCGTCGGCGTAGACCAGGGATTAGGAGAAGGCAGTATGCGCATCTCTTACTCCCCTTACCCTAGAGGAGCTACTGTCGGAGGGTCAGTGTGATCCTCCTACAAGTCATCGAGGCTCGGGTGCTCTAGGAGAAGTCCCAGGGCACCCTGAAAGTGACGGTGGCCCACAGTAGACGGGCCTTCCACTAAGTCATCGTAGTAGTAAGCGCAAGCGATCCTACGGTGTCTCATTTTGGTAGATAGGGTTTTGGATTAACCAGTGAGTCCCACAGTACCAATCATCCATGAGGAACTGGCATTCCGTATGAGCGGTCTGAGTAAATGCATTTCCCAGCAATAACAAAAAAAAAAAGTGGTTGCAAAATCATGAAATTCATTTGGTATAATTTATGGATTTTGCTAAAAGAAATTTATCATAAATCCTAGACACTTTGAAAATGACATTTTAGTATGATACACAACTTCAGTTATAATTTAAGTTTAATTTTATACATTTTTTATATGCTGATATAGTATATATAGAACTAATTTTTCTTGTAAGATATTTTAAGATGCACATCAAAAATTAAGTGGATGTAATGACCACCTTTAAGAAGATGAATTATCTTCTTTATTTAACATTTAAAAATATATTAAATAAATGTTCTGAGGATACAGCAGGAAGTACTGGTATAGAAGTGTTATATATAACTATCTCTTTCAAACCTGCCTTATCAAATGATCAATGTTGTTAATTTAAAAAAAAAAGTCAGTTGTGACATGTGGTACAAAGTATGACTGTAAATGTGACAAGTTGTAGGTTTAATCTGCGCTTCACTCTGATGTCCAGGCAAAGCATGGGGTTAAGTTTCGTAACACCACACGCAATGCCTATAGTGTATCACTATAAAAAACATTAGAACAAAAGATAAACACAAGAACTTACAATTTGTTACTGTTAGATAAAGCTAAGTGAATCTCAGTCACAATAGCTTGTTATGTGGTTGGCAAAACAAATCTTACAGTATTACTTAACACACAAGTCTTGTCTAAAAGTTAGTATTTTTTTTATCTTATAATTTTGAACATTAAAATTCGTTAAAAGTTAAAGTTTTTTTTTATTTTAATAAAACAATTTATTTAAATGTTATACATTATTTTAAAAAATATTCAGTGAATTTAGTAAGTTGATCAATTAGTACTTCATATCATAAAAAATCATATGTCAAAATTATAAAAAAAAATTGTATTCCTGATAAAAAATATTTAAAACAATTTTAACACCTCTTATGTCAATCACTTTTTAAAGTGTTCTTTTATTTTGTTTGCTAAAGTTTTCGCTTTAAAAAAATATGTTATTTATAGTCTTTATTAATTTACAAAAAAATAAATTAATTATACTCTTTGAAGACAGGTTTTTACAGCTAATGTGAACACAAAAACATTAATTATATAAAAATATTTTACTATTATTAGCTGTGGTCTGCCATTTTATAAGGGTACACAAATTGCTTTTTATTACATTTTCAACCCTTAAAAGAAAACAACATTCTAAATTCCAATTCTTTGCCTTTTAAAGTTTCGTCTGTAACATGAAATGCTATTTTTTCGAGAATTTTAAGCAACCTTCAAGTGCTTCCCTCCCTCTGTCTAACATGTAGGATTTCATTTTTATATCCAGTAGTTTAGACTAAGCTTCGCCTTTTCGACATTGAGCAATGAAAGAGTTTAATAATTGTATATAAATATAATATAGTTTTTCGCGGTATCCCGCGTGTAGCAGTTTAGGCAGGAGCAGCCTAGTGTTAAGACTCTCCTTTCCTCACTTTCCGCTAATTTCTGGAGGCATTGTGAGTTGAGTAGCGGAACTCAGCAAGGCGCTTTGCTTCGAAACCAGAGTGAAAAAATGAATTATTAAATATTTCATTCTCTGGAGTAAGAACGGAACCCACAAGCTGTCACGTTAACAGTTGCACGCTTGTGCCCCTGCGCCACGACTGGCCTCTACATTGTACATAATAATCATACAAATTAATTTCGAATCATTAATCAAATTTTTTTAATCTTTCATTTTATTATCAACTTTTACTAATTTAAAAATACTTATAGTATTGTATATCATAAAAATACTATAATAAAACTCAGATTTCGATAAAGAAACATATAGTTCACAGAGAGTTTTTGACATGAAAAAGAAGGGTCAAGAAACGTAACAGTTATAGGACAATGACTCTTGACCCAAAGACAGGCGAACTATGTGTTCTTTGAAATAAACGTGCGATAAAAACAAAATTTTGTCGGAATATATGTTACCATGAATGTAGTTGCATAAACTAAAGTCCGATATTTAAATTTATACAATTTTAATATCGGATTTTTTTTTCTAAACAAAACTTTAATTATAAAATAAATCGAAGCAGAAAACAGTGCGCCTGATACAATAGTGATACTATTTCATCTTTTACACGTTGAATATTTTTTAATCTACAAGATATCTCCTTTGACGTTTATGTAGAGAAATGAATCATAGCCTTCCTATGTGATAAGTAACCCTTCTGTCAATGTTTTCTGAGCGACGACTGAGTGACGTTAGGGTCATAGGGAACACGCGAATTTGGAGTCTAGTTTAGAAACTAAAAAAAAAAATATTGGGAGCCTCGTGTGTCCCCTTAAATGCGGAACCCTATATTATCGAGATCCACTTCATTCCCTTTAGAATTTTTCTGTACAGAAACGTTCCGCTTTGTCCAAAATGCCTTTTAAAAGACAGCTTACTACACGTTTAAATAATTAATTAGGTTAATGTTCGTTATGATATTATCTTTAATCTTACTTTCTTAATTCTGACTCATACAAATTTCGCTGAAACATATTTCGTTGTTATAAATTTTCTAAATAAGTAAACGCCAACACTTTCGCTAATCTTTAATCCGGGACAATAGTTTAATTGTAATTCGTTTTCAGTGAGTGGCTTTGCGTGTTCCAAACTTGTTCATTTATCACTTTCTTTTCGCTGCCATTTCGTGGGATGTATTTTATAAAATATCTTTACTTCTCTGAACATATGAAAATGTTTTTAACTATATCACATAAATGCATTATAATTATCATACTTATCAGTATTGACATTTTTTTTTCAAAATTTCATAATCTCATAATTTCATAATTATGTATTTAATAAAATTGTGTTATAAATGACAATATTTTAATTTTATGCTTACCAAATTAATTCTGCGAAACAGAAAAAAATGCTTATTAATATTAAACACTATTTAATACTTATTGAAATATATGAAAAAACATAAGGATAGGTAGTAATTTACAGATAATTATCAGTATTAAAAAGAATACTTAACTTTTGATTAAAATTTAATTTGTCCCATATCGCCTTGCACGCATTGCTGGCATGTCAGAGTCGGTCCGCCAGTCGACGGTACTCTCCAGGCGTGAGCTAACGTGTACGAGTCGCGACCTACGTTCCGCCGGTTTCCTCGCAATTTTCGATTTCCAACCTTGCAATATTTAACAATCTAGTCATATGGACTTCACATATTTTAAATTTCGTAATAACTTCGACTACACGCGAGGCCGTCTCTGAACATTTATATTCCAAAGTTTTATAGATTTATTACATTCTAAAAGATACAAAAAGTTTCTAAAAATATAAGTTAAAACGCTTAGACAGTTCAAAATTTGAAATTCGAAATCTTGTGTTTTAGTACGTTTATTTGTGATGTGTTAAAATTGTTGATATCAACAATGCTGGCGATAGATTCTTTGTGGAGTGGATCAGCGGAAGAACTGTCCACACTAAAGACCTGTAAGTCTCTTGAGAGAACTGAATGCAGATTCCGCCGTCGATCCTCGAAGAGTCTGATACCCCAGGCCTTGTTGCATGCTCTACCTGACACACAAGTTCGAGCCCACCGACAACGACGTTCTGGCACGTGGCCGTAAGTGTCAACATTAATTATTTAAACGATATTAGCTGGATGATAACCATATGTTTTTTTTTATTTTGGTATTGTCTTATGATGTTTGGAAAATAAAAATATTGACGAAACAAATGAAAAAACAAAGTTATTTGATATTGTTTAATTAAATATTTTTTGAGATTTCAATTTAAACTATAGTAACATTTATAAATAATGTCTAAAAAAGTCAGTATCTTTCTCTTTTATCATATCGTTTTATTTCCACATACTTAAACCAAACAATACAAACAAAAGTATAATTTTTATCTATATAAAACAAACTTTTATAATCTTCATAATTTAATAAAATGGCGAGTTACCGTGATTTAAATGATGGTGATTTACTTACTGGGGCAAACATAATTGGTTCTCAGTGTCAGGTGTGCCGGTTGTTGACCTTAATAATATCTGTGCAAGACACACCGCAGCGCTCGCACTTTCCGAAATTAGACTGCAACTATAGCATCGCTGGTCTTAATACAAAACAAATAAATAGAAATTGAAATTTATTGGTGATGCAGTACAATAAATTTACCTTTGAATGTTTCGATTTCAATTTACAAAGCAGATTTCTGTTGTTTATTATTTGATTCATGATCCACTATGACTAATTATAGTAATTTTAATTTGTAGGTTAGTTTTGAGAAAAGTCACAAAAATTAACTCTTGTTATCCTGTTTCCAAATTTAGTTTGTTTTTGTTTTAGTTGGTTCCGTCGGAATTGTAGCTGGGTGAGAAAAATTGAGTTGTTTAATCGTTTTTAAACTATACAATGCAATATTTGTTAACTTTTCTCCCAGAAAATTGATATTCTTTTAAATTTACGTACAACTAAATAAATAAACAAATTAAAATTTAATAAACGAGACATATTTTCTTTAATATTCATTTCAATTATTTCGTATTTAGTATTAGGTACATGTAACATTTGGTTATCAGTTATTGTGTATGTGGTTTATTAATCGTCTTTGACCTTTGCGGTTTTGTATACAAACAAATAAGATTGTTTTGTTATTTTAACTTATTGCAGTACATAAAAAAAATATCATTTTACAGTATTGTACATGTTTCTTGGAATTCCAGAGATATTATAAAACAAATGGATTAATATAAAAAGATACAACGAAATGCCGGATTCTACATTCAACAATAAAATAAACCGGACAAGCGCAAGTCGGACTCGCCCACCGAGGGTTCCGTTAAAATTTTGAGATCTCGAGCTTTTTCTGAGGTTCAAGCTCAGCTTAACCAGAGCTCTTTCATCTGATACCTCAATTGAACTAGCGGCTTTAATACCAAATTTTGCCCCCCTTTAAGACATATTATATTATTTTTCCTCAAATGTATAGTTTTCACCAAATGTATAGATTTTTTTCCTGAATAAGTACTACCTGTAGATGCTAGTTGCCAAATTTCATAATTGTAGGTCAACTGGAACTACCCAATTAATTTTGATTCCCTTTATAGCGTTGAAATACGTATGTATAATACTTTTTTTGCGATATAAACGGCCATATATTTTTATATGGTAAATGTAGAAATCCTTTTTTTAAAAAATCATGAGGCCATAGAGCTGAGTATATGTTTTAACTCGATATCTACAAACTTTCTTGAGATAAAAGCTACAGACAGACAGACAGACAGAAACGGACGAATAACAAAGTGATCTTATAAGGGTTCCTTTTTTTTCTAAAAAGTACGGAAACCTAAAAACAGAGTGTGTCCTTTTTAAGCCAGATTTGAACTATTTTTCTTATTCTTAACAATAATAAACACTTAACCATGTTCCTATTTATACTATACGGAAACGCATCAGCGTTTGCCTTCACCAAGTCTAAGGAACTATTCAAACCTATACCTACAATTATTCAAAAAATCAAGCAAAAACGTCAAGAATCCAACAAAAGTACATATTCATCATCATTAAAATTATATCCAAGTTAAATCAGCCAATTAGATAACACCATGCTTATCCACACTTGGTCACCTTTCTCTTATTCTTGTTCAACCGCAGTCGTTACCAGTTTTTGCTACTGACCGTATATTGGCACCTCATTTGCTATCTCTACATATTGCTAGATCTCGATTTCCACTCGACAGTGCTGGTTCGGCCTATTTAAATGTTAGCCGACCCCGATATGCCGCCATGCGTTAACTCCTTGACCTCAGCGCCGACGATTGTTTAGTGTGTACATAATAATATTAATAATTTTTGTACTTTTAATAAATTTGATAGTATTTCCATTGAATATCCTGTTTATAGGTAATACCTAAAAGAAATATTCAAAATATTTTTTTTTTTTCGTTTTATCATTTTACTGTGGACATTTGAAGTTATATGTAAATACGTCTCATACAAAAAGAATGTCAACATTTTTTTTATTTTAATATATAAAAAACAAGGCCAGTCGTGGCGCAGCGGCACGAAGTGTGACTGTAAAACCGACTGGTTGTTGATTCGATTCTCACTCGAGGAGATGAAATATTTACTTAAATGTATATTTCCATTTCTTCGCTCTGGTGTCGAGGCTAAGCGCGGCGTTGAGTTCTGCCACTCAACACGCAATGCCTTCAGAATTCGGCAGAAAGTGGGCAACGGAGTGTCTTAACACTAGGTTCCCTCTGCCTACCCTGCTGTGTGCGGGATACAGTGTGAAGCTGATTTATTTGATTTACTTTTTTAAAAAACAAGGCTATTGCGAAGGGTACGATTACGACCTTTTTCGATGTTGGTAATAACAATGAGTGATAAAATTTCTAACGTATATTCGCTAATCTATTCACGTAACATGTGACAACCGACAATAGTGATGTGAAACTAGATATTTTTAGTTTCTAGAAAATGGTAGTGATGCCATGATAACTATTAAATTTAACTGAAAAAGTGTTTTTTTAATATTTTATTATATATATTTTTTTATTTTCTAAATAAACTAAATAACAAGATTGTAACGACGCGCGGCGTAACCAATCCAATTCAAATAGATCAATTTGTTCAACATGGAAAAAAAAATCATGAAAAAAATATATATTTTACAGCACCTATGTACATACATCTCTGCAAATATTATTCACAAATGCCACACGACTTTTTAATATTTATATAAACAAAAAAATCTCTATATATAATAAGGATATAAAAAAATATAATAATATATATTTAAAAATAATATAAATATATATAATAGTTCTATCGATTTTTAATGTATGCACGTTTAGGCAATATACCTTATCCTTGAGCCAGTTGGTCGAACACATTAGACTTTAGTGTTTGTCATGACGTTGTTATGGTAACCTACATACTTAATGTACATATAATTGGTACATAGCTTAAAACTGCATTAAAACTCAATTTGTAATTAAAATAATGTTATCAAAATTTTGATAAGGTGAGGCCGTTGTGGTGCAGGTTTGATTGTCACTTGGGAGAATTAATTATTATTTATTAACATTTTTATTTCTTTGCCCTCATACCCAGGTTGTGTTCCGCTTCCGCCACTTAACACCTCAAAAAATCACCGGAAATTAAGGAACAGAGTGTGTTAACTCTAGGTTCCCTCTGTCTATCTTTCTTTATGAGGGATGCAGCGTGAAGCTGAAAAAAGATGTTAACATTACTTTGATAATAGCTGTGCATATAGCATTTCAAAGACAATGCCTATTTTAATTTATGTATTTCTTTAAAAAAATATAAATTAAAATAACAAAAATTTTAGAGCATTTTCCAAACAAAAATATTTTCAATAAATGTTCTGCGAAAATCTTCAACTTTTTATTAATATGGTTAAAATCTACAAGATCAAAATTAATAAATCAGAATTTGCTAACAAAAATGTTGTAAAATTACTTGTTAACAATCTATCAAATTAAATTTTAATTTTTGGAATATAAACTGTGAGTTTTAGTAAATAACTACTGTTAAAAGTACCATTGAAAATGTTCTGGATTTTGCGAGAGTAAAACATGTTTACCTCATTCATTTTGTGTCATATGCAATTTTGATAAAAAACCTGCTTCGAAAGTATATAAAATCATAATCTTATAATAATTATTTTTAAAACTTTTTAGTGTTATTTCACACTTAGGAAAGAAAAATACTTATTTTGAAAACGTATAAAAATTCGTTTTTAAATAAGTATTTATAATAATTACTCCTAAAATAAAAGCATATTTTTTTTACTTAAGGAAACACTTAATAGCACAACTAAATATATACTAAATATATCTTTACATTCTTCTTGTTACTAAGGTGCGAAACACAAACAATATAAAATTATAAATAAACAAGGCAACTAAGTATATGTTTTACAGGTAGTTAAATATTTAATATCACAATAATACCTACGTTTTTTTTTAATTATACCTTCCGTTCGTAACCAACAATAGGTATGTACGTATGTATATGTGTATGTATGTATGTATGTATGTATGTATGTATGTATGTATGTATGTATGTATGTATGTATGTATATATGTGACTATAGTACTTAATTTTAATAACATTATATTTGCACGTGCAGCCACACACGATAACAATGCATTATTGATTAACAAAGATTATTAATTTCCACTGGTCACGACACTATCACTAATATGGTAAAGCAACACTTTATCGTTATATTTATTATAAATATAAACATTAGTCTTGTATCAGTATAGATACTATATATACGGGGTTGACGTTTTATATCAGTTATTGAACCTTGTCTGTCTGTGCATGTGCATACATATGTGCATTGCATTTAAGTACTGAAGAATCTCATTTGTACCTATATATAATAAAATTGTAACTGATCGCTGTATGCAATATGTGCATGGATATTTGAGAAAATCTATTATTTTGGGACATTTAACAGTTTGTTAGAGCCAGACCAAAACAAAGTTTTTTTTTTTCAATTATTTGTTTGATTGTTTGTGCGCTTGTGCACACTAATCCCAGTAACTGCATAACCGATTTAAATACAATTAACACTAACATATTTTGGCAAACTTCTCTTAAAATATAGTCTTTGTATTATTTTTTTAGTTCATAAATAAAAAAGTTTAATTACTTTCAATTATATAGTTCGGCCGAAGTCGCATAAATTGTCTCAAAAAAAGAAAACTAAACAGAAAACAGTATAGTACCGTTAATATTGTTCTGCATAATCTTTACTTGTCTGTTAAGTTTCACATTTTTTTTATTGAAAATTGAAGTACCTATCTGAAATATAAAGTTAACTTATCTAGAAATCTCTAGCATTAAAATCTTTCACGCTGTCATTTTGTTGATAACGAATGATAGTTACTTAGATCAAACTATAGATAAGTAATAAACCAGCAGTCATTCCTTTTATTCTCTTCTCAGTAAACACACATTTTCTTCATTTCTATTTATACAATATATTTATATATTTTTACATATTCGTATATATTTTGTTATTGAAACAAAATGACACCAGGGAGAGTGTAAGTATTTTTTAATATGGCCGTTTTTTCACGTCACCACCATAAATTTTGTTAAATATTTTTTAAAAATTTGTGATGTCGTCTTTTTAATATATGCTAAACATTAGAGGATATTGTTAACAACAACTGATACCGTGTGTTAATTTGCATTTATTATGACAACTAGAGACTTAAACGCACCTTCGCTCGCTTAAAGTTATTAGCTAAAGGATAATATATTATTTAAATTAATAGTATTCTATGTGTTTTATAATACCTCTAAAAATATCTATATATATAAAAGGACTTGTGCTGACTGACTGAGGTAAGACGCACGCAGAGCCGTAACCGCTGTGCGTAGAAACGTGAAATTTGGGCAGATGTTTATTTTCATATTCTGGACATCCACTAAGAAGGGATTTTGAAAAATTTTAACGCTAAAGGGATGAAATAGGGGTTGAAAGTTTGTATGGAAAAAAAAAATAATCTGTACCGATTTTTATAAAATTTGAAATTCAGACTCTTAAAAATATTTCATTGAACGCGTGTTTCATGGTTTTTAAGAATTCACCCCCTAAGGATTTAAATAAGGGGTTGAAAGTTTATATGGAAAAATCTTTAAATTGCCACCGATTTTTATAAAAATTTAAATTCAGACTGTTAATAATATTTTATTGAACACGTGTTTCGTGGTTATTTTAGAATTCACTCCTAATAAGCGGGCGAAGCCGCGCGCGCCCTCTAGTATTGTATAAAGATTCATGTTATTCGGTTCAGTAGTTTTGACTTGAAAGCGTAACTAACAAACATATATTCTCATTTATAATATGATATTAGGCTGTTTTAAATCCTAACGATTTTGGAATCTTCCAATACTCAAGACATTAAAACAAAGCAATTAAAAAAAATAACCAATTTTCATTGTGTTTTTGCAATCACCAACCACAGTCCAAAAAAAGTTTGCAACATCCGTGAGAAACAAGTATGTAATGATTATTGTGTTGTCATTGGTTTGATAAAAAACGCCGCACGATATTCGCATTAATAATACAAGGAGTTATTAGCTTCACGCTTAACTTAGCTTAGCTTCACCTAGTGTTGAGACACTCCGTTCCCCACTTTCTGCCGAATTCTGGAGGCATTGCGTGCGAGTGGCAGAACTCAACGCCGCGCTTAGCCTCGACACTAGAGCGATGAAATGGAAATAAAAATTTAAGTAAATATTTCATCAAAGAATTATTACATACGCAAATAACTAATTATTATTATGTATTAAAATATGTATCACTTAATATAGATGGTTTTGTGTAAGAATTTTAACAGGGCCAAATGTATATATGTATTTTAAATTCTTATATAAATATATTTTGATTTAATTTAATATTTTTTATAGCTTCGCACTGTATCCCATACATAACAGGGTAGGCGGGATAGGGGAACCTGGGAACCTAGTGTTAAGATACTCCGTTCCCATTAAGCCATTTCCATTTCTCACTAAAGTACTTTATATAAATCAATATGAGTTCTGCCACTCAACACGCAATGCCTCCAATTCGGCAGAAAGTGGGACACGGAGTGTTTTAACACTAGGTTCACTCTGCCTACCCTGCTGTGTGCGGGATACATCGTGAAGCTGATTTCATTTTGATTTCAATACTCAAGTTGTATTCTTATCGTACACCTTACTCGATCGATCCATAATTGCTTTGTTTGAAGTCTCAATTACTGCCTAGGAAAATTAACCTTGGTGCTTTCTTGGCTAGTAGGTGCTTTCCTTTTTTTATACTGTCTTAAGTATTTTAAATCTTTTTTTTTTGTTAAATATTTTTAATAGTTCAATGTTTTGAGGCAAAGTGCGGCGTTCAATTCTGCCACTCAACTACCCTGCTGTGTGCGGGATACAGCGTGAAGCTGATTTCATTTTGATTTTAATATTCTGATTATGATGATTCAAGTGTGCCAATTGAACAAAAACACAACGCTGCTTTTTTTTATGTTTCAGATTGTAGTATACTAATAAATAAAAAAATGGAAAGATGTTAGTGTATAGCTTAATTTTGTTATAATTTTTATATTTACATAAAAAAATATATTTAGGAATAATATTCAGGCCCAATATACATTTGCATCGACTTTTAGTTCGTCCCGATGCGTTCGTTCGATCGTCCAGGGCTTAACAACCAATCTATAAATAATAAAAATAATTGTTATTATTGACAAATTTTATAAAATATATAAAAAAAATTACAAAATCATTTAATATTTAATTGCATTCCTGTGCAGAGTTTCACTTACACAGGAATGATAACGTAGCACTTACTAAAATTGAAGATGTACTAATATACATTACACTAACCTTTAATAATTTTTGTGTCTTTTTTATTTGTATTAAGAACGTATGGCTTAGTGGTCAGAGCGCCTGGTCGGTTTCCAGGAGGCGCGGATTCGAGTCCCGCTACCTTCAAATTTTTATACGTATTCTAAATAAGTATTTGTATTAAGTTATTTAATAATTAATATTTCCGCCGTTTTTTTTTCTATTGAATATTAGAGATGTTTATTTATTTATCAACAAGTGGATGTTAAATATATCTTATATTTAATAGAAAAAAACTTTCAAGCAACAAATTAACAGATAGGAACTCATAAATTGGTTAGATGGTCGAGACACCTAGAAACACCTAAACGATAAAATGATAAGCCATACACACTTGCATCTTATCGATTAATAAGTGCTAGTGTTGTGCCGATTGATGTAGAATCGTCACTTCTTTAATATTCATAAATTTTATTTAATGTATTTATATACTAATTGATTTTGGCAAGTATTTTTTACAATAGTTGAATTAATACTGAGCTTAGAAGCGTACGGACTAATTTATAAGATACGTTGTTAATTTCTTTATTGCGTAATTCTTACTTGTCCTTAGAAAATTATAATAATCACATGTAAGTTCTGTTATTAAATATAGTTCTGAATGAAATCTTATTGTTTATCACCTTGAGCCTGCTTCCTGAAACTAATTCGGAACCATTTTACTAAGGTTTAGGTACTATTTTACTAGCGCCTTTTCCGGTTTTTATTCCAATTAGCGGCTTTAATACCAAATTTTGCCGCTCCTTTTTTTTAGTATTTAACTTTTAGTATTTAACCACAAATCTATAGTTTTCAGATTTATTCTTGAATAAATACAACATGTAGTTGCTAAGTGAAAAATTTCATAATTCTTGACCAACCGGGAGTACCCTATGAATTTTGATTCCCTTTATAGTGTCGAAATGCGCGTTTTTTGAAATACAAACTAGCCATTTTTTTTTTAACTAAATGTAGAATACAATTTTTTCAAGAAATAAAGGGACCGTAGATCTGAGTAGGTATATGGTTTGAATTTCAACTCGATATCTCCAAGCGTTTCTGAGATAAACACAGGCTCGTGACAGACGGACAGACGGACGGACGTACAACATAGTGATCTTATAAAGGTTCCTTTTTTCTTTAAAAGGTACTGAACCCTAATAATAATAAAATGGGTAATCTCGCTTTCAAAATTTTAAATTCTCAATTAGAAATAGTTATTATTTATTTCTTTTGCTGCACAAAAAATAACTCAGGTCAGTTTAGTCTCTGTCAAAAGGCTCAAATTACATACGTGACACCAGCGAATGCACTTGCTTCTTTCTGTATTTAATTTTGAAAGACCAAACATTTCTTTTTAACATTTTGTATCATATCCAGAATACTCTAAATATTGAGCTTATGAAAGCTACGGAAAAAAATGTACTGTATAATATCTAAATAGATGCTAAACAATACTTAATGACGTCGAATCTTTTAAATTTTACTTTTAAAATAGTCTATGACGGTCAGGTGTTCGTGACTTGCTTATTTTTATAATAGTAAAGTGTAAAATAATATAAACACATCGAATTTTAAATTTCAATTTAGAAAGCAATATCGAATATATTAAGATAGTAAAAAGCAAGCTATTCTTTTACTACAATAGAATTGCAACAATGCTATATAATGATTGATCGAGTATTTACTAACTATCATTTAGATTCAACGAATAAAAATATATGATATTTTGGTTTGTATAACATGTATTATTACATACAAATACATATTCCTTCTGTAAGAAATAAAATTGGTATTAGTTACTTAACATTTTTGTGATCTATGTACAAGATATATTAAAAATTTCCATTACTAAAAATATATTTTATTAGTATTGGAAGATTTTTAATCTGTACACGAACCTGTACCTTTGCAAACTTAGCTATCAAGGTCGCGAGTGTCATTTGTATATATCGTGTGGAGTGTTGACTGTGTCTGTGGAGGGCCTAGTGAGACCACGATGCGCACGCGCCGCTCGGCTGGCCAGTCGCGTCTTTCCTGTCCTCTCGTGTAACTATTGTCCGACATCACATATTTGATTTAAATTAACTTAAAAAAAATGTTAATAAAACACATTTTCTATTCCTTCTCCTGTATTTATAGTTGAATCTTTTTTTTTGGCGTTTAATTCAACCTTCTTGGAAGTGATGTGAAGAAACCGATGGATTGTATAAAAACTACGCGATATGGACTGTTTTGCAATGCTAAACAAAGTGTAGTTGTTGGTGTACATAGTCGACATCGAAGTAAGGCTTTAAGGTTATTTTAAGTTATAATGTTGCGAAGGCAGTTCTCTCATGAGTCTGGAAAAGAAGAACTGATCCGTGCCCAGGATGAATATTTTGACAGGAGGTTTGTTGTTAATATTTTACTTAAATAATATTGTATTTGTAATTGCTTTGTCTATTTTGATTAAATGTAACTTTGAATAAAATCTTCGCCATGATTACTATTATTTAGTATCAGCAAGCATTCTAGTTTCTTTACCTATCCATAAAAACGTTAAAGTTGTTCTCGAGTGGCTTGAATCTTCTACATTATACGTATATTTTTTATTTATTTCAAATATATAGCGTTTAATGTTCGTTACGTTTAAACAAGATGCTTCGCCTTTGTGATACCAAAAATCTTAAATATCTTTGTTTTTCATTTTTTTCTTAATATTTTCTAGAAAAGTCTTGGTATATTTACTATTAACTAAGAATTTAAAATTATTGCAAATTTCATTATACAGTCCAATAGTATGAAGTATATATTGAAAAGTAGGTACAAAACTATTATTAGATATATTTTAAATTTGTTACGACATTCGAACTTAATTAGCAACTTTCACTATTTATACCGCCTTTCC
>DWQW01007617.1:0-14787 GCA_018249695.1 Heliconius erato demophoon | reverse complement strand
ATATTTCTATAGTAATTCTCTTTCAACTATCACAGACTTAGTTTAAATTAAAAGTCCACATTTTGAACTCAAAATTGAAAGTACCAGGATTTGAAACACCGTCTCTTGGATATCGTCCAAGTGCTCAAGCCTATTACTACACTATGAGCTATTTATTTGTCCTTATTTCGTTACATTCTTATATAATTGCTTAAAATTATTTACAACTGATCACAAACTGGCTCAGCATCTGCAGTTAACGCGACAATTGTGAGTTCGATCCTCGGTTGATGACATATTTTTATTTTTTTCCATTAAGGCAACATATATGTGACAAAACATATTATGTATAGTGTCATAACAATAAGTTATTTCTGCCTTTCGTGTTATGGGATATTTTATTTTTGTAAAAAAAAGAAAATTTGAGCGATTACAATGAAGTCTACGCGCAATATATTTACGTGTAGTTTTTTAAATTTTATTTTAAATTTTGTACAATATTATAAAAAAAATAGACTATTCAGAAGGTGTAATTCTAAAGTCGAATTGCTCCTCTTTTTACAGAAGGCATTTAAAAAACTAACCAAAAACTAATAAATAAACACAACTAATAAATAAATAAGTGATTATAACGCGAGAGCGAAAAGGTGACTGGACCCAGGACCACTTGATAACGATCGTCAGTCCATAATAAAAAATATAGCTACTGAATCGACATATAAATACATATACATATATATACATATACTATACGCGTTTCAAATACCATGTCATTTTAATGTAATGGCACTGATAAATATCGATTCGTTTATTTCGAATTTTTTTGCTATTTTTATTGTGGTATAGGTGTGGTGAGACGAAATCATTATGTAGATACCGTTGTCGTTGTAGATTTTTTTTATTAAGCTTCACGATTATGGGTTTAATTCGACTAATAAAAAATGGAGCATGAGTAATTAAAAAGAATGTTTATCAAAAAATATGTAATGTTGGTCTAGACTTCATTTTTTAAGTTTAAATTATGTGAACGTTCATACGATGAATATTTGGCGTATCACCGAAAAAAATCTAGATAACGTCAACGTTAATATTCGTTTTAATTTACCAATTTTATGAAGTCTACCACAAGGGTAATAAATTTCTAGTTATTTAATTATAATTTGAAATTCATATAGATGAAATAAAATCCTTACGAAATTTTATATAATATTCTTTTATTGAAATTTTGCGATATACTCGTAGGTATGTACATATATATTTTTATCATCACGCACATATCAGGGTAGGCAGATTATGGGTTCGATTCTCATTCGAGGAAATAGAATATATAATATGTTCATTTCGTAGAAGCGAGGTTAAGCGCCTTCAAGGAGAGGGAACCTAAGAACAGTGTTTGGGTTACAACATACTTCCATACTTCCGTACCCTATTTTTCGCCGAAATCTTAAGGCAAAGTGTGCTGAGCGATGGAATTCGACGCCGCATTTTGCTTCGTTACCAGAGCAAGTACATTCCCCAGAGTGAGAATCGAACCCACAATCATCGTGTATACATACAGCAGCATGCCAATGCTCCTGCACCACAACGGCCCCAATTATATAATTGAGTTATGTATATTTTACATATATCTATTTACATATCGTATTTAATATTACATACTAAATTGTTTTATTATTACTAGTTAAATAATATTTACTTACCATGTTTTTCTCTAACAGTACAAGAAAATTTGAGTACAGTCACAACTATCGGTTTCGCGTGACATTAATTACACGTGACGCTCCGTCACGCCACGATAGTGATGACATGACATTTTGTGCCAAATTAGGCACTTTGCGGTTTGTTAATAGAATCATTATGTCGTTTTTTCTTAATATAGTATTTTATAACAATACTGTTATAGATCTGTATAGTATATGCTATAGTTGATTTCGATTATTTTTAGAGAATTTTTTTAGATAATTATAATTTTCATAATTTATTTTTGTTTTTGAGACTTAAGTAGAGAGATCTGCTGCTTAAGCCTCACTACTAAAATAGAACAAAATCGGCAGTAATTGTAAAACAAACCTACAAAATCTTTACTAAATGAATAAATTACGTGGAAAGTCTCTATATTTTGTCGCAATATTCTATACTGGTTAACAATCTGCCTCTTAAGGTTTCTAAAATTAAATTAAAACAACATTTTCTTAACTTTAATTTAAATTTTTAATATTTCGCTTTGTCTTTTCCTTTTTATTATTAATTCTACTTTTTCGTCTCCTCTTTATGCCATTGTGAATATTTATATTTTAGTATGTTCAAGTGCAATAACCACACCATCTCCCTTCCCTTCGTAACTAATCCCTTTGAATCAATTCCAACAATAATAATTCTAATAATTCCACTGACCTGAAACCCTGCTGACCGGATGCGTGACAGGCGCGGCGGCCGTCGTCGCTGTATTCGGTGGATATATCGGATCGCAGCATTCTCTTTCCGGGAACTCACTACCGTTCACCATCACCAGCCCAACGAAGAACACCACCCACCCTTTCATCACCATTAAATTAACCCTGGTTACCCTTGACCTTTGATTTATCCCCACTCCCTGCACGACATTATCCTTCCATACTCGCAGAATCCCATATTTAGCAGTCATCTGTCCCACATATTCGTTACTTAGCACTATTATATGATATGTTATTTACATATTCTTGCACATAATTGACTTGCTGGGAATATTTTTGTTTCGTTTTGTATATTCAATAGCTTTTAATAAATATATATTCTAGAAGTATAATATTTATCTGTGTGTGTGATATTTTATTTAAAAAAAGTGCAAAAATACAGCATAGACAAAGGTTAAAGATCACATCAAAGATTTTTAAATAAGTAGAAGCGCAGCAGATTTATCTAGTTAAAGTATAAATTAAATAATATAACGAAATACTTGAATTGCAAATAAGCGTGGTTATTGGTATTATTTAGTAAATAAATTATGATAATACAAGGCAGGCCGCAGGCATGAATAATATACAGTTTAAATGAATTATGAATATTTATATTAAAAGGCCTAATAATTGTGGCTTGGGTTTTGTGAAAGAATAAATTTTGATCGTTTATTTTCCTTTTAATAGAAATTGATTCTGTAATAGGCTGATGCAATGGTGGTATGTGTTTTTTTATGAACGAAACATATCCAAGAAGACATCTATACGAATCAAAAAAATGCTAACAGAATAAGTAAATGTTAAATCTGAAATTTTGGCACTATATAAAACTCAAATAAACGGATAATCATACGTCTTTTTTCACTTTGTATCCCACATATGGCAGGCAGCACGATTAACTTACTGTTAAGATGCTGCATTCTGCATATTATTTTCCGCCCAATTTTTGAGATATTGCGCGTTGAATTAGTAGGAATTTAACGCCGCGTATTATCTTTTTACCAGATTAAAATAATTAATTTCTCCAAATGGCAATCGAACGTACAACCATTGCGTTTGAAAATAAACGCTAGCACTGTGTCACTATTCCCCACCGCCACGACGGCTCCAACTATAACTCAACCAAGATATATTATTTTATACCTCCACCATGTAATATAGTGGTCATTAAAGAAATTGAATTCGTAACACGCCGTTAAACTTTTCGTTGGGAACCTCGACGCGTATTACTTTTGTTTTTTAAACTTGGGCTATTTAAGGGGAATTTCATTAAAATGAGTACAATTATGGACTTTTCTCATTTATTTTCGCGAATCCCCTACAAAACATTTGTGAAGCGTAACATTAATTTTAATTGAAGCACGCAATTATGTTAAGTATCTGTCGTGACATGTACTCGGTGGAGAAGGGAGTAGACGCTTGTTTAACTTATTTGTTGAAGCAAAAGTTGAACTATATGTTTTATATCTCTTTACTTTTATATGTATATATGTGTATAGATATATTACCAAAGCTTCCCCTGTTATTATATTAATTGAATTCAAAAATAGCTATAATATAAAATCAAACTTTATATAAAACTAGTGGACGCGCGCAGCTTCGCCCGCTTATTTACACTCTTAGGTATGAATTCTAAAAAAACCACAACACACGTGTTCAATAAAATTATTTTAACAGGTCTGAATTTCCATTTTCATAAAAATTGTTGGCTATTTAAAGATTTTTCCTTATAAACTTTCAACTCCTTATTTGAACCCTTAGGGGGTGAATTCTAAAAAACCATGAAACACGTATTCAATAAAATATTTTTAAGTCTGAATTTCAAATTTTATAAAAATCGGTGCCGATTTATTTTTTTTCATACAAACTTTTAACCCCTATTTCATCCCTTTAGGATAAAAATTTTTCAAAATCCCTTCTTAGTGGAGGTCCAGATTATGAAAATAAACATTAAATTAAATTAAATTAACTTCACGCTATATCCCGCACACAGCAGGGTAGACAGAGGGAACCTAGTGTTAAGACACACCGTTCTTCACTTTCTGCCGAATTCTGGATAAAATATCTACAGCTATACAAATAATATTTATTTCCCTTTTTCAATATATGCATTGCAATAATTAGTGACGTCATCGTCATTGACTGACGTCAATACTGACCGAGACACAACAACTCTTTTGTTACCGAGTGGCGTACAGCCGAACCTACTAACTGGTGAAAGCAAATACACACACATACGTTTCTTGAGGAATGTAGGGGAATTTTGAATTGAATTACGTTTTACAATCGAAAGTAAGATAGAGATAATTATAAATTCCACACAAGCGCATATATGTGTAAATGTTATAATAATCTGTTGTTGAACTTAATACCACGACTTGGTTCTGCTATTGAGCATATAATGTTCTTAAAAAATTAAAAAAAACAAGTTAAATCAAATTAAATCACCTTCACGCTGTATCCCGCACACAGCAGGGTAGGCAGAGGGAACCTAGTGTTAAATCCGTTCCCCACTTTCTGCCGAATTCTGAAGGCATTGCGTGTTGAGTGGCAGAACTCAACGCCGCGCTTAACCTAAATGGAAATATAAGTTTAAGTAAATATTACATCTCCTCGAGTGGGGATCGAACCCACAACCAGTCGGTTTTACAGTCACATTTCGTGCCGCTGCGCCACTGACCTCAATGTTCTTAAAATAACTAATATATATCTCGATTCTCTAAATTTTCTTTATAAAATCAAGGAGATGTTAAAATAATAAAATTTAATAGAAAAATAATGAATTCCTATCTTATCGCTTAATAAACTAAAAGCAAATCTTGTTAAACTATTTCGACAGGGATTTGCTGAGACAGTTTCCATCATTACTTTATCTCAAATATTAATTTTATATCAAAACCTGTAGACGGCACTTATCTACTTATTAGAAAAGTCATAAATTTCACTTTGTAATTTGTTCAAGTCCCAAAACTTATACAAAGATGTTTGAAGATTATTATTATGATTTTTATTATAAAATTAGAGTCAAATATTGAGTAAAAGAAAATTTGGTATTAAGATATAACGAGTTCTTTATAAAATTAAGATAAAATTAAATTCAATGAGCTGAATAAAGATGATTCATTAAGATGACTTTGAGACCGTAGTGGCGCAGGGACATAAGCGTGTGACTGTTGTGGAGTGGATTCCCTCTCGGGGTAATATGTGAATTCTTCAAAAGGGCGGCGTTGAGTTCTGTTACTCAACAAAAAAATCGGCGGAACGTGGAGAACGGGGTGTCTTGGTTGCCTCTGCATACCCTGCTGTGTGCGGGATGCAGCGTGAAAAAAAAACCTTCTTTTTAAATAAAATTAAAAGTTTCTTTTGATTTTATCAATTAAAACGAAATTTCTTGTACCGCTTTAATTTTTTATGGTAATTAAAGCAATTTAACATTTATGTAATTCCGACTGTAAAACATTTCATAAATCAATAAACATAAAAGGCCACCGCTGCCTTCCCGCCGCCGAACTATAAATAAAAAATGGCCGACTTCCGGATAAGGCACGCACTAACCCTTCTGAGGAACGGCGATAAACAAATTATCTCAAGGTCTAATATTATATTATTATTGTATAGTTCTTTAGAATTGTAATAAAAAAAATATTTATTATTGTAGTTAAAAGTAATTAAACAATTTTTTCGTGCTTCACGCAATAGTAATTAATATATTTTTAATATTCTATTGAACTAAGTAATGTATCATTACTTGTTCAATATCCTATACTTTAAAAGATAAATCAACAGAACAAAAAGAATGGCGAAATAGTCAAAGCAACATCCAAAGTAAATTTTAAAATAATCTACTCTAAATCTGTAAACGGTATTATTAACGTTCTCTCCTCTTCTCCCTTCAAATTTGGGGAACGGTGTGAGTGTCTTAATACAAGGTTCCTGGGTACTCTTAACATACCCTACAATAAACGGAATACAGAGTAAAACTAAAAAAAAAACAACATCAAAAAAAAAACCTACAAAATGAACGTATAACAAAAAGAGAACGGACATTTCAAATCTCAACACAAATTAACTATTTAGCCTCTGTACCGGGGATGTTTTGAGGCAGTTTTCTTGATAGTCATTAAAAGATACAGCCAACAATGCCTCCATGCTAATGAGATGTTTACCTTCATTTGCGCCGGGCTCGTCAGGCCCGCGCGGCCTGTGTTCGAGATAAAAGAGCGTATGTCCATTGTAACCTTGACACGTGGAATAAATGTAAAATAATATGAAAAATGTATTAAAATAACGTTAAGAATATTATATACGAATATGCAATCTATTTCGATTGGATTCTGGATTCTCTTAGCAATTAAATATATAAAGACAGTGTATAATTTGATAATGATGTCTAGTGCTAAGACTTGTTTGAATATCAGATAAAAAAAAATACATTTATTTATAGCTAATATTTAAAAAAAATGGAGGAGATAAGAACCACGTTTCTCGTAAACACTAGGTTTAAGACTTGAATGATTTTCTAGTAATTTACCAATATTAATAAGCGATTCAATTTGGCTCCATTATCACATTTGTCGAATCGGTATCGTAAAATTTGATCGTTTTTATTTAAATTAAAATACACGATATTTTGTGTTAAAAAAGAATTAAACATTAAAGCAATCTAATTGTAATAACCGATTTCTGATTACATTATCAGCTTGACGCTGTATCCGGCACGCAGTAAGGTAGGCAGAGGGAACCTAGTGTTAAGACTCGTTCCCCACTTTCCGCTGAAAACTGATTACATTATCAATATTTAATAATGCAATCTGAAGTAAAAATAGTAATACTATGAATTTGTTCTGTTTACATGGGAAAATCACTCGATCTATGTGAAATTACGGATGTCACATAGTGTCTCAATCATTCTATGAGAAGAAATATTTTATAACTAATAGTCTGATATTCATTCAGTTTTAATTAATAATTATTTAAATTTATAAATATTATCCAATTTCAATAATTGATTGTCATCATAATTTATTTTTTAATATGAACTCACAACCTGTCGCGTATATACGCTTGTAGTGCCACTGCGCCACGTATGATCTCTACTGACTATCATATTCTGTATTACAATAAAATAAATAACAATTTTCAAATATTTATTTCGTTATATCAAAGTCTTTCATACTTCACTGTAACACATATTCATCTGAAAACTACGAAAAATCAATCTTAATTTACAGCCTACGACGTAGACACTCTACGAAATTTCGTAGAACCTCTACAAATTACCTTATACGACCTTATTGTATCAGCAAAATCTTAAAAAACGTAGCTTCAAAAGCGCTAGAGTATTATGTAAAAAGCTTATAACAGTAAGTAAAAGTTAATCACCTAATAGTTTGAAGTACCGGGCAGCCATAACATAAAAGGAGATGGCTTTTTATAATTTGATTGGTATATTAGATGAATGCCGATACAGATATTGAAAGGAAATATTGCCATATTGAAATATTACCAGAAAAATCTGCCATTAAAGATATCATACTCTTCAATCTTGATTTTACAAGTTTTAAAATAAATAAATTTATCGAAATTGGATTTTTTATTGAGTTGACTCGTATATAATACGATAAAAATAAAATATTTTTTTCAGCTTTCCGCTGTATTCCACACATAGCAGGATATGCAGAAGGAACTGGAATGAGTTTTGAGTTTCCGAGCTCAACGCCGCGCTTTGCCTCGACACCAGAGTAAAGTGGGTATTGAACCCACAACCTGTTTGCAGCACATACTTGTGTTCTGTGTTCTGCGCCACGACTGGCCTAATACAAAATAATTTAATCAACCGTTTACCGGTGGATAATTTAGATAAATAAACCATCGAGATATTACAGCTAACAAGCTTTGGATTGACCTTGATCAGAACTATCAGATAACAACAACACTGTCAGGGCCAACTATTAATCAGGACTGCTTTAGATATAGTATATATTTATAATATTAGTAATCTATTCAATTTGATAACTTATCTAATGTATACTTGTTGAATATTAATTTAGCCTTTTAGATTATCTCTATCTATTAATCTAAATATTATCTTTCAAAATCCAAACCAATTTTAGCACAATAAAAAAGTAAATAATTACAATTTTTTTATATATGTTATTAATCTCTTACAGTTATCGAGAATAAAATCAATATAATTATAAATTTATACAGTTAAAAGCACCTAAATGCATATATATTTATGATTTAATATCTCAAATCAAAGGCCTTGATAAATGAGGGTATTGTTAGCTTCTTTCTTATATGTTGGGTTGTTTAAGCCAAGGTCATTTGGAACAGCGCTTTTATATAGTATATTTTTTATATGAATTAGTTACACTCGAATTAAGATAATCGATTTTACGACTACATTGATTTCGACTAAAATCAAATATAATAACATTTTATTAACATATAACATATATATTTTTATTAACAAAATAGTATAATTTTCCAATCTTATTAATCAATTGATCTCTTCAAAGAAATCCCCGCAACATTGTTTACATGGATAAGAAAATGCAAATATAAAATTTGAAGATTACGTCCGGTTCTCGTAGGAATTACGAAAAAATACTCTCTAACCTACATTCATGTCAAATTTCAACTAAGTCCAGTAGTTTCGTCTGTACGTAGTCTATCAATCACTTAGTTGCGAAAGAGTTTTATATACATAAATATATCAATTACATGATATATTACATGATATTTTAATTTCACTTAAAAAATAACTTTTTATATCGTGATCGCTAAAACATACATATATCAAAAATATTTTTGATATAAACATATGAAAAATTTTATTTTTTAACTAAATTCAATTAATTTGTTAATTAAGTTTGTATGACATTTTTAAAATTAATGATTACATACACTTAATTGTAATTATATGGTTTGTAGTGTAATATTACACTGATGTAGTAGCGAGCTCTTGTAATTATACACGAAACGTATTCTCAAGGACGGTGGAATTTTAGTACTGCCAATTTTTATGTTATAATTATAGTGACTGACCTGTAGGCATAGTGGTTTTTTTAACTGAAGGTCAAAGCTGATTCGATTCTTATTACACACATAAATTTAATGTTTGAAATGGAGACTTCGTTTCTTTAGAGTCAAGTTAAAAGTTTCTTTAGAGACAATTAGTCTGTCTGTGCTCGTTCTAAAATATATATTTTTTTCTACACAACGATATGAGTAACAGCCATCGATTTTATTTAAACTGGAACATATATTTTTTCGTGCTACTCTAGTTTTCATCATATTAATGTTAAATTAATAAATATTACCGACCGCCTATTAAAACGTGAGTCAAAATCAATTTAAAAAGTAGAGAAAAAATACTTTTTAATTTACACATCATAAAATATGTCAAAAGATTAAAATATACATCTGAGATAATTAATTTCGATTGCCTGAAATCTTTTTATCGATTAATATTCGTTAAAAAATTAACTGAAACATGAAATTGTAATTTTCGATACGGCTGCCTTTAGAGCATGCTTCCAAGAGCTTCAGATAAGAGGGAGTTTAAACTGTTAATGAAATTTTAATACGCTAGGCTGTATCGTTCCCGCCATCGTCGTGTGTGCCTTCCCGCGCTTTTTACTCTTGACACTAACATTTTTAAATATTTAACCGGTTTTTAATATTATTCGTCTTATATCTTGTTTTGTTAGTTTTATTGGATATAATATATGCATTTTTAACGTTAATTTTTTATTAACTATCGATTTTTAATGATTGAAAATTAGTTAAATTAAATAATATTGGTTTTTACTTTATTAATTAAAATAAATTAGTGCATTGATAGCAAGACCAAGACTACAAAAAAATCTAATATATACTATATTGAACACTAACTCTAGGATGGTCTTTATATAACATTAGAATTAGACTCTAGTAGAAACTACTATAAGTAGGTATATATGATTTATAAACTATCTAAAATGTTATAGGGTGTCTGTGCACATATCAATATTTAGGATTTATATACTACGTAATCTTAACAGCAACTAGGTCATTAATTCACCACGCATACCACCATTGCAGATTCCAAGCCACAATAAAGTAAGGCATCCAAAACACATTAAATAATATTTTAATATATAAAAATAAGCGAATACGAAGGATTTACTTAAAAAAAATTCGAAAATTGCCCGCGCGTTCCATAGCGCGTCATGCGTGCGTGCCACACGACGGACGCGGTGCTACTAACGTAGTAGACCTGGAAAGGCTTTAGCTACCCCCCGCCGACTTCACCCCCTCACACCCCTTTAAGCCCTCTGCCCAGGCCGCGGCAACATACGAAATAACCTATATCATATACAATATATACAGAAATTTAATCTTTATTCCAATAGTATAAGGTTCAATATAACAAGCTAAACAAATACATTTTCCAAATGTAAAGGTGTGTGCCGGAAAAGCGAATGCACGCGTACAAACTCACAAGTCACTGCTTCGTTTAAAGCATTAAAACTATTAAAATTTGAGCTCTATCCCAATAAAAATAGAGTTAAATATCAATTAACGGTTGCTAGATGACTGAGAAAACGTTGCAAGTGTGTGCAACGAACACAAATGGCCGAATTCGATTACGTTATAATTGTTATGAAGCGTCCTCTAATAATAGCTCTTATTAATGCCGCATAAAGATCATATTCGTATATCGTTGGTCAATTTTCCAAATGTACTGTTTGCTTTCCACGGTTCATATTAGCTAGTACTAAGCTGGGAATGATGCAACTAATGATTTTGATCTTTATTCAGCTGTTATTAGAGTATATTTTGTATATTTGTTGCTAATAATAAGAAAAATCGAAATTTAACACCGTGGGACGGTTATTAATGTCGACGTAGATTTTGTCAAATGAGTATCGTAAGAAGTGCAGTTCGCTTGACAAATAGATGCATTGCTTTTTAAACTTTGCCCATATTTCTTAGTTATGAATTAATTATTTTGATATTTAAATTATTTTATGTTTCGAAGTTTATTTTTAGTTTGTTATTAATGTTACAAACTACTTTTTAAGTGAAGAAGAAACTCTGTATATATGTCTATATAAAATCTCTATATATATAAAATCTTTTTGACTAACATAAGAAGCTAATATTTGCTTATCTTAGAAGAATATATAATTTTAAAAATATATACCTACATATATTGTATGCGACTTAATAAAAAATATTTTATATTTATCTGAAATTGTATTTTTATTTCTGGTAAGCTAGTAGCAGTAAATTCAGATATGTAGCGTTCTTAATATAATCATTTTTAAATATTGTTAGCTTCACGCTGTATCCTGCATGTAACCTGGCAGGGCAGCAGTCACCTAGTGTCGAGACACTCATTTCTCCACGCACAGGCCACGTTTGAAACAATGCATGTTGAATGGCGAGACTAAACGCTGCGATTTATCTAGTCGCAGATCCTTTTCCGATGAAAATAATTTATTTCCTCGAGTTGGTATTGGACCTACAATTTACTATAATTTATTTCAATAATAACAGTCAATATATTTTTTTAGCTTCATGCTTTATCTATAGCAGCAAAGCCAGAGAGAACGAAACACCAAACGCTACGACATGCGCTACGACGTAGCTTTTTACAACTCCGTCCTTCACTTCTCGCTGTAATTATTTTATGATTTCAAATTAAAATACTTACAGCGAAATTATAATAAATTAATTAAGTATTAGTTGCTATTATATAATATAAGAATATAGTTATTAGATAATTTAAAGTGCATCGGTTATTATAGTCTTTATGCTGATAACCACAAAAAATAATTTAAAGGACAACATGTATGTTATATCCACAGCTGCTATTCAAAAAAATAACCACAATTCCATTTTCCAAATTTTTTAACTATACGTAACGCAAGAATCAAAGTGACAACCTTCGACATATAAAAGAAAACTATTCAAGATTAAAAGTAATGAAATATTTTATAATTATATGTCAATTTGTTTGAAACATCAGTATTCATTGGAAGCAAGTTTTAATTTTTATTTAATAAGAAATGGGTTGACCTAGAAATCGTGCTTCGTTACTAATGTATTCAAAAAGAAACGAGGTTTTGAAATTCTTAGCGCATCTTTTTCACTATAATGATGTTTTTATGATAAATAAGTCGATTGCTGTTTTTCCGCTTTCCCTTTTGTATGGAAGATATAATTTATTACTTTTTTTAAATGCTGTCATTAAGAGGTTATCGTGTCGGTTCAGAAGTACTTACGGGCGAGATAGTTGTGAATTCAAATCCTACTAGAAATAATATTTTTTGCATTAAATGTTCTGACCAGGCTGTAGAGCGTCTGACTGCAATGGTTTTAAATTCAATTCAGCTCAGTGAAAATAATTACTTTGGCGTTGAGTTCCGCCACTCAACACGCAATGCCTCAAGAATACAACGTAAAGTGCGGAACGCAGTATCTTAACTGCTGAAGCTAAAAAAAAGTATAAGCAGAAGGAATATAGTGTTAAAAGTCTCCTATCTCCACTTTACATACATTTTTGAAAATATTGTATGTTGGGTCACAGAACAACGTAGCGCTTTTGCCTACTGAACAGAAAAATAAATAATTAAAATATTATCATTCCCCGAGTGGACATCAAACCACCATTGCACTTACAATAAGACAGTACCACTAAGCCACGACGGCCTCTATTAAACACTATATAACAAATAAAACACAATTCTATATAACACAAATAAGATTAGTATTAGACATACAAAAGTTCAAACAAAAAACTTATTTGTGGAGCGATTGAAATAGCGTGCGTTACTGTGACCCAGACGGCGACCCCGCCGATATAGCCTAGGATTGTTTAAACACGCCGAATGCATTTTTTATTTGTAAGCGAATATAAAAAACGAGTTTTTATTTACAACCACTCAATCGTGTGCACGCAAAATTCAATCACTTTGAAACGTAGATTTCTATTTTTTATGTAACTAAAAAGGTTTACTGAGTAGTTATTTTTTTTGTAGTATTTTTTTTTATTTATATTTATATTACGTCATGTGTAAGTAAGGAGAGAGAGAAATTATTTGCGTTTATATGTTTAGAGACAATGTGGTGGTCGTTATTAAATAGATCGGAACGTAAACATTTCCTGATAGAAATCGAACTCATAACTAGAACAGTCTGGGCTCCACTTTTTCAACCATCGTAAAGACATGGCATTTTTTTCAGGTTGACGGTTGTATGCCGTATTTAATAGGGTAAGCAGAGCGTAGTGTTACGACACTTCGCTTCCCAATTTCAGCTGAATTCTTGAGGCACTTAGTTGAGTGAGGAAATATCACTTCGACACCAGAGAAGCAAATATTAAATGTTTCATTTCCTCGAGCGGGAATCCAACCCACAACCAGTCGCGCTTACAGTCCCACCAGTGCCCTTGCGCATTGACTGGTATATTATATTGTGGAACTTAACTCTGAATTTTCAAATATTTTAATTTTTCATTCCCATTCAAGGAAATAAAATATTTAATATTTTCATTTCTTCACTCTAATGTCGAGGCAAAATGCAGTGATGAGTTCCGCCTCTTAACTTCTTTTCTTTCTCGTCTTAACATCTCTCCTTGTGCCTACTAATTTATTTAATGTAGTTCTAACTCGACGCTATTCATTTTCTTTACAAACGATTTGTCATAATCTGGCTACCAACCTCTACCATTAGTGTCAATAAAACTGAAAGGAAAATTGTAAAAGGAATGAAAAACAAATGAAATCCCACTTTTATAGGCCACCACGTATGTACTTCTAATGATTTTATTTTTCATGTCTTATTTACGCATCTTCTTCTTTTATGTGGAATACATTGATGAAAGTAAAAATATTTTATTTAAATATTACTAGACTATTATGGTGAAATGGTACAGGGTTTGATTGGTTGTAAGTTCAATGAGTATTTCAGACGAAATGATTCTATTTAAATAGTTTTTTTTTACTTCGATGTGCTGAAGCAAAAGACGTTGAGTTCCGTCAATCAATATCCAATATCTTGGATTCCAGCAGAAATTGGACAATGGAGTGTCTTGATCTGACTGTCTACCCTACAAGGCAGAAAAACACATTTTTTTATATAATATTGTTCGTACACTTATAATTAGATCATTCAATGGTTAGAGCACTTACACAGAATTCAAGAGGCGTGGGATCAAATCTTGCAGCGTTTTCAGGTAATCTAGTAATCTACATGTAGGAGATTGCTCATCGCAAAGGACTCTTACTGGACCTGTGGGCTCCATTGTGGGTTAATGCAAGCAGAAATAACGTAGCAGATTCGTGACACTAGTCCTTTCCTTTCCGAAAACATCAGAAGA
>DWQW01007616.1:0-14790 GCA_018249695.1 Heliconius erato demophoon | reverse complement strand
ATAAATACATTGTATATATTTATATTTAATTGTGATATTCAAAGTGTAAGCTAAAAATAAACGTCAAATAATTTTAACGATGGTTCATTATCTAAAAACAGTATGGATAGCTACATTTTTACTTTGTGTTAATGGTTTAAAGCTACCTGGGAGTTGTGAAGATGGTCATTATTATGAACCGAGTCTACTGGATTGCTTGCCGTGTTCTAAAAATATATCTTTGGTTACATCTAGAGATGGTAAGATTTTGAAAATACATATTTTAATATTTAAAAATAGTTTAAATTAATATCTTGCTGCTGCTGTTAAAAATGTGCTTACACTTGTGTTCATCAGACATTGTCTTTACCAAAAAAATCTTTTCTTATATAAATCTTTTTAAATCTTTTTAAATAAAAATAAATATATGTTTTGCTCACGTATTTTTAGAACTGTTAAAAGTTGTGTCATAATTTTTTAATTTATTTTGCAGTGATTTGTTTTTATTAATGTAATATTAATTACATTACTCCAGAATGCCATAATTAAAAAAAAAACGACATCAAACTTCATTACAATATAAATAATATTAAATTTTTATCTTTTAAAATTAGGTTTTAGCTGTACTTGTGAAGACCATAGTATAGCAATATCTATAGATCGATGTAAGCCGTGTAATATGACTGAAGTAGTGTCATCTGATGGCACCACGTGTGTACCTCGTAGATGTCAAGGTGCATCAGGGAAGATAGTCTGCAGGAAGTGTCCCAATGATTACATTTCCGGTAAATCATAATCTATGCTTATAATAAATTCATAACGTTGTTTGTGCATGGAAATAAATCAGAAAAAAGTTCCCAAAACAATGATTTTTTAAATTTTTATCTGTTTGTCTAACATACATCACATACATACGTTGGTATGTATGTGATGTATGTTCATAAAGTGTTGCATATAAAATAGGATCTATATATTGGGATACCTTATTTTGTGGTTTTCCTTTAAATATTTTCCATTTTTTTTAAGAATTAAGTATACCAGATAAAAATGATACGAAATATCAAATAGATTTAGGATTTGTTAAATGCATATATTGAACATTGTTTTGGCGAAATCTTAAATTTTAAATAATTAAAAATTATACATATATATAATTACTAGCGGCTCCCCACGGCTTCGCCCGCTTAAAATACATGATTATTGATTTAATGAGCAGAATTGATTGACAACTATAATGACTTCTAATATGTTTTTTTTACGACATTATCGTCAAAGAATTTTTGATTGTTTTAAATAAAAAAATACGACCATTGTTGATATTTGATATTTATAAAATATATATAAAGCTAATTATTTATTACACGTATATATTTTTGTAACTTTATGTTCTTTTTACCTATATAATATAACCTGTTAACTGTGCTGATGTCAGTGAAGAATTTAATTTACTCATTCAGAAACAGCCTTAAATGAATATTATGAATCCTTCAAATCAATAATTTAATTGATTTGAAGGATTCATAATATTCTTTGTAAAATAACTGTAATAATTGCATATTAACTCCTGTACAGTTTTTAAATTAGTTACATATATTATATGAACGAACCAACCAAAAAAATCTTTGTATTTAATTAATATTTCTTTCAAGATCATTCTTTATCTCTGTGTTGAATTAATTATGATTTCTTTCAAATGACGATAACTTTTTTTTAATGAACCGATTTTGATGAACTAAAGTTGAGTTAAAACAAAGCAATTGGTGAATTTTCAAGTAAATCGGTTCAGTACTTTCAGAGAAAAATGTGGACAAAAATATGTCGATAGACAGACAGACAGACAAGAAATTCAAAAAAAATCTTTTTGCTTTCTATTATTCTTTTTAAGTGTCCCTCTATCCATTTCAGTCAAAATTACTAAATGTACAGACAAAATATTTTTACTGTCTTATTATATAATAGAGATTATGAAATATTTTATAATTCTTAAAATTACAGTAACTCAAAATTTCGACGGTTCCCCTATGAAAGAAGTGCAATGTATTAAATGCGCTCGAGGCTACAGAGCATCCAACAATGTTTGCGTGAAATGTGAAGCTTGTACGTGCAATAAATACGAAATAATTGTTAAAGGCAAATGTATACCAAAAAAATATGTTATGGACAGACCCAAATATGCTGTGAACGAGTTACATCCAGACCAGCTCTTAGAGATAGTGAAACTGGAGTATATGTGCACTGTAAGTTTTATACATTAGAGAGTGGAGTGATGACGCTCGAAAATAGAAAAAAACAAAATAGAAAAAAACAAATATCAAATTAATTTAAAATAGAAAAAAACAAATATCAAATTAATTTAAAGTTCTGTTTTAAATTAATTTGATATTTTTCAAACGCTTCTATTAGGTCAAGCTGTAACTAATTAACCATATGATAAAATTGAAGAAGTTTTTTGCATATTTCTAATTTTGTTATCGTCATGTAGCTGAGCGATTCCTGTCGTAGTGCAGTTGTAAATTTGGGGAACGGAGTGTCTTAACACCATATTCCCTCTGTCAACCCTGCTGTGTGCAGGACATCGCGCGGACACAGCGTGAAGCTAAAAAAAAAGAAAAATAACTGAGCAATTATACAGAGATCGAGTGACAATACAATAATATTGTGCCGTCGAGGATCAAAATCTAAGTCAAATACCTCATTTTTTAAAAGTCAAATAACCACCAGTACAATAAACAGCGGGGCGAGCATTTCATTCCCAAAGTCATTAATTTAGTAAAAACCTTTTAACATACAAATGTCATTACACATTTTCAGAGGTGCGCTAAGTTTAAGCCTATTTCTAGTATTCATTTTATGTACATCACCAACTTTGTTAAAATCATTAATATTTTTCTTAATATACTATAATGTAATAATATTTTCAAAAATGTATTGAGATGCAACTGTCAATATATTAAAACTTTTGCCTTAAGGCACTAAAAACGCACTAAAAACTGCACTAAAAACTAGTGACGAAATATTTATCGTTTTAGCAACATGATATACGTGCTTGTCGTGCACTATCCAGCATTTGTGTTCGAAACTTTTATACGACTGATCTGGCTGGTCCCTGTAGGCTTTGGTTACAGGGCAATTCAACGAAATATCCAGGTAAATAATAAATTAAAAAAAAAATTAAATCAGCTTCACGCTGTATCCCGCACACAGCAGGATAGGCAGAGGGAACCTAGTGTTAAGACACTAGGTAAATAATAAATATATGAAATTTATTTAAAATTTGAAAATAATGAAACTATTTAATTTTCCTTTACCTTTTCAGGACTTCCTTTACTAGTTATTGATGAATCTAAAGCCATGAAACAAGATTTGTTATTAGATTTAAGTCGGGTAAGTGTATTTAGCTATTTCTATTTGCGACTATGCTACTTTGAAGAAATAAAAATATTTTCAAATTATTATTTATTTTCACAAGTGGGAATCGAACCCACAACCTACGCGTTTATAGTCACACGCTTCTACTCATGCGTCACGACGGCCTCTATTTATAGTGTTCGTGTGATGACCTAAATAAATAGTAATTAATTGAAATATTTTAAGGATACGCTAAAAATAGCTATAGCAAAACATACAAGTAATGGTGGATTTGAATTTATCGAAGACACGAGTCGTAATGGACACAAATGTCTTCCGCCTGTAGACATTAAAATAGGTGATGATACTTGGTGAGTAACCGAACGTTAGAAGGATTGAATCCTTTGAGAGTTCTTTGGATAAATTGTGTATTTTTCTCCAATTTACTTTAAAACTTAAAAACTTTATAATTAGGAAAGCATAGTTTTTATAATATAAATATTTAAAAAAAAATTAACGTTGAAATATTTGTATTATAAAAAATATATTTTAATATTTTATAATCTGTTCTTTTTGTCGATCCTATATCATATGAAACGATGGATTTTGTTTTTTTTTTCAGTTTCACGCTTTATCACTTATTCTAGCTTAAATGAAACCTAGTGCCACAATCTGTTCTCTATTTTTCACCCCAGTTCGTCATATCAGAACGGAAAAATTAAAATAATTTAAATATAATAATTTCCTCAAACTAGCATCCAACATACAAACTACAAACCAAGACATTTACAATCACCCACTGAAAATAATAAAAAAAAACGCAATCTTTATCTTTTAATAGTCATACAAATTATTAATAAATTGTTCTACTGGAATTGTTATATAATTGTTTTATAATCTCTTCGTACGCTAGTGTACTCAGCTAATTAAACGTGTGCAGTTTGTATGGGCGTGAAGGTGTTTGTACACGCGAGTGACCACTCTCGCTTATAGCTCTAACAACTATGTACTATAATAACAAAACAACATATTGTATTTTAATAATTTTACTAATTTAAATTAATTTTAGGCAAACTTGTTCAAGAAATATATCTTTGGATAAAACAGGATATGGAGATATTTTGGAGATATATTTGTATTCACCAAGTAATGCTAGCTACATGCCCTTGTCTATTACTATACTTAAACCGAACGGTCGCTATGTACAGGTGATTACGTAAATTAAAATTATAAAAGCACAGTTGGTACATTAATCAATTAATAATACAATTGAAGCCATTCAGAGAAATCTTCGTGATTGTACCTCATGGAGTAAGCGAATAAAGTTCTATCGACGTAAAATTCCAAATATAGTAGTGTAGTGATACGTCTAAAAGTAGTTTTTTTTTTCAGTTTCACTCTGTATCCCGTTTGTAGCAGGATAAGCAGGGGGAGCCTAGTTTTAAGACACTCCGGTCCCCACTTTCCGACAAATTCTGTAGGCATTGCGTGTCGAGTAGCGGAAGTCAACGCTACGCTTTACCTCGACACTAGAACGAAGAAATATTTCAATTCCTCGAGTGGGAATGGAACCCACACCTTGTCGCGTTTACTGTTATATGCTTGTACTCCTGCACCAGGTCTGGCCTCAAAAGTAGTTTATTAACACGAATATTTGCGAATCAAAACTAATTATAGTCTATAGTTTATCAATAGTCTGCATTTATATTTCAGAAATCTGCTTGGCCATCCGGTAAATTTAGAAAGTTCTTTATAATTAACAGCTTTCTTTCCACAACAGAAAATATAACAAGTACCATTTACTTACAAACTCTGCTTTTTAAAGTGCGGTAAGTGTTTATCATTAAGTTATTTTTTTAAACAATATTTACTTAAAAATGTTGCCATATCAAAAATGACGCGAGTCGTGATGCAGCTGCACAAGCATGTGAATGTAAACGCGATAGATTATGGTTCGATTCCCACTGGAGAAAATGAAATATTTCATGTTTTCATTTCTTAGCTTTACTGTCGAGGCAAAGCGTGGCGTAGAGTTCCGCCACTCAACACGCTATGCCTCTATAATGCGGCGGATAGTAGGGAGCGGAGTGTCTGAACACTAGGATCCCTCTGCATATCTTGCTACATGCAGTCTACAGCGTGAAGCTGAAAAAAAAATTATTGATACTCTTAAAGGTTAAAACGAGACGCGTCCAAAATAGGATCTCTGCAGTTGCGCCTGGAAGTTGAAGCGCAATACGCTACAAAATCTCATTTAACTAACATTATTACCACAAATATTAAAGTTGAACATGACATGCCGAGTGCTGGAGTCCTACGCAGCTTGGAAGTAAGTAAATATTATATTCTATTCTAGCAGCTGTTAAATAATTGTGTTATCTATTTTACTAACTAATATTGCGGCCAGTCGTGGCGCAGCGGCACGAGGTGTGACTGTAAAACCGACTGGTTGCGGGTTCGATCGCCATTCGAGGAGATGAAATATTTACTAAATTAAATTTATGTTTCCATTTTCTTCGCTCTGATGTCGAGGTTAGGCGCGGCGTTGAATTCTGCCACTCAACACGCAATGCCTCCAGAATTCGGCAGAAAGGGGGGAACGGAGTGTCTTAACACTAGATTTCCTCTGCCTACCCTGCTGTGTGCGAGATACAGCGAGAAGCTTTAAAAAAAAAGAAATCTTTTTTACTCTTGTAACTACATTACTGTATTAAGTTTGAGAATATTAAGCTTAACGGTAACCTACGTATAATGCTTAGAGTACAAATAAAACCCAACTATTAAAAAGTTAACTGATTATATTTTAGAGGCCAGTCGTGGCGCAGGGGCACAAGCGTGTAGATGGGTTGTGGGCTAGATTCCCATTAGAGAATATGAAATATTTTCATTTCTACCCTCTGGTGTCGAGGAAAAGCGCAGCGTTGAGTTCCGCCACTCAACACGCAAGGCCTCCAGATTTTGGCGGAAAGTGGGGAGCGGAGTGTCTTAACACTCCTTTAAAATATAAAGACACATGTAGATGTACTTGGTACACGCAGTATACATCGTGAAACTGAAAAAAAGGAGTTTAAAATGTATCCTAAGTCTATACCAAAAACCATGTGTATTTAAATTACTTTTATTTTGTTTCGTAAAAAATTACAATGTATTTATTTAAAATGATATAAAGGAAACATGTCGTTATAACAAGAAAATATTTAATAGATATGGGGAGGAATTTTTGGTCTGTTAATGGTGTTGTACGCTCTAATACAATGGCGAGGAGTCGTGAAGAGAGGCGGGCTCTACATCGCGATAGTTCCTTTAACTTTTAATTACGTCGCCGACGCCTTATATTATGCAAGTATAAACATATAATATTTGTAAATAATGTAATGTGAAAATAAAAAATCTTTTGTTTTTTAACAATTTTTTTTCAAACAATATAATTCTCTCTTATAACTACTTATAAACAATTTTTGATTGTTATTATTCTCTGAAAACTGTTAACGATGTAAATATCTTACTTATTTATTTATTCAAAAACTGTTTACTGTGCAATATATTAAATTATATATTAATTATATATTCTTTATTGCATCAAACAAAACATACAGTAATATAAAATGAAAAGTTAGTTGACAAGGGTGGGTTATATCATCGGCTTAGAGTGTAAGGCTGCTAAATTCATTTTTGTTTTTTCATTATGGTCAGTTTTATACCATTCTAAAGTGTAAAAAATCTTTTATTTTGTTTCATGTTCATAATATTTAAAAAGGTGTTCGTCTTTTCTGATAATTTTCTAGCAGGTTTACACTCTAAGGATAAAGAAGAAGATATTCTATTTTGTATTATATTTATTCTATATTATATTTATTTTTAACTTTTATCACTAATAACGTTGTAGGCAACAGTAGTTTCAACGCTTCACGCGGTCGCCGCAGAGGCGGGTACGCTCGGACTGACTCTACCATTGTCGAAAACAGAGGAATATGCGATACAAGTAGTTATATATGTAGTTCTTGCTTTAAAGGTATGTATCAAAACATAAAATCAATTATATTTTATTTCTAAGTCTTTTTATACGTTTGTAAATTATAGGTTTCCAATGTGTTATGGGTGACGTGGAACCAATGCCGTTATGATATATTTTTCCTGGACTGGACAAAATACAATCCTCCTACAGGTATGTTCTTTTTAATCCATTCTTAACTGAGACTAAGTTATGAAGACTTCATAAGCAGATAATTACATTTTACAACATTTGGAAAATATTTTTATATAATCAGCTTCACGCTGTAACCCGCGCACAGCAGGGTAGGCAGAGGGAACCTAGTGTTTCGACACTCCGTACCCTACTTTCTGCCGAATTCTGGAGGCATTGTTTGAGAACTCAACCGCGCTTAGCCTCGACACCAGAGCGAAGAAATGGAAATATAAATTTTAGTAAATATTTCATCTCCTCGAGTGGGGATCGTTCCCACAACCAGTCGGTTTTACAGTCACACTTTGTGCCCCTGCGCCACGAATGGCCTCAATAATAATAATAATAATATTGTTTCGGATATTTCAGATATTTTCAGTCAACGTAAATCAAATGACTGGAAATTGAGAATATTAGTCAGAGAATGGATGTCAATGCAAACGAACCGTTTCGTATCCCCTGGATTTACTGCTACAAGCACACTTCTGATATTAAACGTGAGCAACTCTTATTAGTTAATAGAACATCCTACTAATATTACAAATGTGAAAGTTTGTGGTTATGGATGTTTGTTTTATTTATACGCAAAAACTACTGAACGGGCTAAGATGAAACTTTACATGGAAACAGTTTTTTTTTTTCAGCGCTGTATGCCGCGTGCATGTAGACTGAATGAAAGAACTAATGAAAGACAGATGAACTCTGGAGGCATTGCGTGTTAAGTGACGGTACTCAACGCCGTGGTTTACCTCGATATCAGAGGGTAAAAATGAAAATATTAAATATTTCATTTAGTTGAGCTACGAACATACGAACTGTCTTCTTGAATATAGTTTAACATTAAATTAAATAAAACACAGGCTATAAATGATATAAAGATTTTGTATATTTAGGTAATAAGCCAAGAAGAGAGCGAAGCCGCGCATTCTGTTGCTAGTTTCTTACATAATTTCTGAAAATTCTATATTCTATATTTCCATCTCTTCGCTCTGGTGTCCAGGACAAGCGCGGCGTTCTGCCATTCAACACGCAGTGCCTCCAGAATTTGGCAGAAAGTGGAGAACGTCTTAACACTGCAGGGTAGGCAGAGGGAACCTAGTCCCTCTGCCTCACGCTTACGCATGACGCTCAGAAGACAAGAAATTTCATTAAAAAAAATATTAGTTAACCAATAACTAGATAAAACAGTCTCCATTAATATAAAATAATGTCCAAATAACGTCGATGCTTCGTATCTTGTTATTACTTTAGCTTCAAAATTCATATGTTTATTGTTAATTCCTACAACTCCAATAACTAAAGTTTCTATTCTAATAACTAAAGTTTTGTAGATTTTAGATAATTCACATTTATATACATTAAAAAGTCAAGGCTACAAATGGGTGACAGCAACAGCTACCTGGTGGAGTTCGTATGCTGCGTTTATATGTCTTCGGTTTCTGTTAGACAAACTGTTTGAGTCATCTCCGAAGAGATTATTGAAGTTATGTACTGATTTAGAGTTGTCATTGATAGTGTTTCAAGAAGAACACTACGCACATTATGTGGATGGGAGGTCAGTTTCGTTTTATATTTTTTTTTACATAAAATTCGATATTATATGAAGATTTATTTTTTGTCTTCGTTTTTATTATTTAGTTACAAAACTATCGTTACAGTTTAGTGTCTTTAAAAATTAGGAATATAGTCACTTTCTTAAGTAAATAATAAAACTATCTTTTATAGAAATGAAGATTTAATGGGTTTTAGATCAAATACAAATCCACTCCAAACATGTCGACTTGTTTGCTCTCCACAATTGAGGTACATTTTTTTTATATAAAAAATTTAAAATTAGAAAAGCGTTCGTTGAACTATATTTCTATTATGATATATTATTTATATAACTTTTATGGCTACTTTATTTTAATAACTATATTTGTTATATATTTCAGAACTGTGTACAAAAAATTGGCACACAACGGTAAGAACATTTCAAATATTAGTCTAAATTAGTTTTATAATATTTTAAAGGTATAAATATAGCAAGCAGAGGAAACCTAGTGTAAAGACAGTCTATTCCGCACTTTCCCCAAAATTTGGAGGCATTGCGTGATGAGTGGCGGAGCTTAACGCCAAGCTTTATTTCTAATTATTCATTCCTCCGAGTGGGAATCGTATCCATAACCGTAGCGTTTACAGTTACACGCTTGTGCCACTGCACCACGACGGCCTCAAACTTAACTTAACTTTTAACAATAGTAACATACTTCATTATGTTGTTAATCAAGTGTGTTCTGAAAACAAACACTATAACATTTAATTTGTTTTAAACGTCTGTTTTTTTTAAAGAATTCCATATATAAAAAATAAGTTGTTTATTACATACGTTCGTTATATTTGAGGCTATTGTCGCGCAGTTAGATTACTATTATTGGGAATTTTTATGTTTCTAATAAATGTAGATTTTTCCCCGATACGACATGACGGGGCATTCCGAACATAACGTCTCATATATGTAATAAAAGTTAATAGCTATAAGTAGGTACGGTTCCATGCTCAACAGGAAACTACGACACCTAGCGTAGAGGGCGGGCAAAGCGCGGCGTTGAGTTCTGCCACTCAGCATGCTATGCCTCCAGAATTCGGCAGAAAGTGGGGAATGGAGTGTCTTACCACTAAGCTCCCTGCCTACCCTGCTGTGTGCGGGAAAAAGCGTGAAACTGATAAAAAAATAATCTATGATTGTCCTATTGCAATTCTATGACGTAAAATACTAGTGTTGTAACGATAATAAATCTTATAGGTGATTATGCTGATTATGACAGAAACCATGATCTTTTATCAAAATTTTTGGGAGCATTCTTTGAAAGGGTGAGTTTGTTATACATTTTATTGAATTAACTTCATAGATATAAAATAGCAAACTTTTCCAAATATCCATATAAACTAAATTTACATAGAAATTAAATTTGTGATATAGGCTCTGGATGGCTTGAACTGGGTAGCAAGTGAAAGGACTCTACTAGAGAAAATATTGAATATAGAAATAATTGAAAGAGAAGGAGGAAAAACGAGCGTCCTGTTGTACGATACAGATATCATAATACCCTCTTGTTTTGCAGTGACGTGGTATGTCATTTTATTTTGCTTTCTTATGTATACATTTAATTATATATATTTAATTATAAAGTTTGACGCCATCAACCACTCCGCCTGTCATCACTAGTATAATGATGTTACGTTCCGGCAAAAAACAGAAACATGTTCCAGCTGTACCATTCCGGCTTCGGAACATGTTCCAATTTTCGTTCCGGTTCCCGTTGTTCCTTCTCTAGGGTTCCGTACCTCATCAGGTAAAAATGGAATCCTTAAAGGATCACTTTCTAGTCCATCTGTCAAGATAATTTATTTTATTTCGAGATCGGCTGGAGTTATCAGGCTGAAATTAATATCAATTATACAGATCTTGGAGGTCTTGTAGCACAGAAAATGTCAAGTTAGAAGCTTGTCAACGCAATCGAAAGATATGTGTATTTGTGCATCGACGTGTATTTTGTTGCATTTTGAATGAAACTAATTAGGTACTTTACTTTTTAAGTTTTTTACCCTGGTTAAACCTAAGTACTCGTTAAGATGAATCATATAAGCCTGAATCTACACAATTATGTCATTTAATTACCGAGTTTTTACGGACATTTGACAGCCCCATTATTAGACCCTGGTGATCATCTATCACCAAAGTACTCATTAAGCAGAATCATACAACCTCAAATTCGATGGTAAAACACCATCACATCACATCACACATTGGATTTGAGGTTTTTTTAAGTGTATTGTATTCTACAAGTTAAACGCTTTTATTTGATACCAATTTTTTTAGAATAGGTACCCTATTGCCTTGTTCCTAATTAATATTGTCAGTCGTGTAGAGAACTCAAATATACGCAGTCAATTAATGATTGACCATTAATAATTATTATTTATTTTAAGGTTAGGTGAAGAATGGCTGTTTGCAACTTTTGATGCTATGCTTTTTGGTTCCGTTGTAATTGTAACTGGTCAGCCTTTATTAGCGGCTCTAGTTACATTGATTATATGGCAGGTAAATCACACAAAATTGTTATTTTTTTTTACTTTCACGGACGCAGTAATGTAGATAGAGGTAACCTAGTGTTAAGATACTCCGTTCCCCAGTTTCTGCAGAATTCTGGCAAAGCTAAGATAAGAAAACGCTTGCGCACCTGCGCCACTGGTTCAGTTTTTTATAGTCACAACAATTTTTTATAGTAAGAAAAATATATAAAACTTGTTTCAGGTCATGAAATCTCTACGAATATTGTTAGGAAATTGGAATGTAAATAATAAAATTGGCATTGAAAAATTAAAAAATTGATAGACTTTCAAATGTTTAATTAATTTATTATGATTTGTACGCAAAAGCATACTTTATACGTACTTGAAAATGCTTGTTAGATTTTATATGTTAAGCTTAATTTTTTTGTCCGTAAGTGGAAGTAAAGAAAATGAAGTGACTATAAATTATAATTATGATGTAAGTGATGTTGAAATTGTTGACAAAAGTCGATTAATTAGGCCTCTTATATTTGAATCCACAACAACACCAATTCCGCCAATGTCTGGACCATTGTATAATTTTATTGTGAATTTATTTACAGTTATATTAGACCATGGTTTCGCAACATCAAGACTTCATAAATACGTGCGTGTTTTGAGTAAAAGTCTTAAAGGTTTAGGTACTGGATACCTAATGAAAATAATGATTAAACGACTTGCCAAATTGTTACATAAAATATCTAATAAATTGCATAGTATTAAATACATAAAATCAAAACTTACAAATTTGAAAACATTGCTTACTGAAGTTAAGCCTAAGAAAATGGATTTATTTAAAGAGTTAAATTCTATTTACACTGTAGCACAAGATGTTAAGATGGATACATATTTATATCGCTTAAAAAAATATGGTCGTCGTAAAAGACAACACATCGGTAAACTAACTAGAAATATACTTGAGAAACTTATATTTTATACTATAAAGAGGCAAAATGATGGTAGAAAAAATGATATTCAATTAAAATTTGCGCTTGCCGCACTCGAATATTATGAGAAACCTCTCATTATATAGATAATTAATTTAAAAAAAAAACTTCACAGAATATATTTTATTTATTTTTTATTTTATTTGTTTTTAAGGGAAACATACAGTACATTAAATATATTCTAATAACACACAAATAATAGTACAAAAACCAATCAAGTTTCCACAAACTACTTACTCATAAGTCTAAAGAACAAGAATTTATATATTTACAAAAAACAAAAAAAAATAAAAGTGGAAAACTTTCATTCGGGACAAAAAGATACAAATAATTTACTGCTAAAAATATCTAAATATCTAAAATCTTATTTATAACAAAATTGTAAAGGAAAACAATGTGGATATTAGATGAGATTTTCAACCGTGAAATTAGATGAAATAAAAAACGTAGGTAATAAGAAATAACTTTATTAATCACACGTGACACAAGCTACTGCATGTCATAAAATACGTTAAAAGGTTTTACGTGTACGAGTTTACTTTTATTAATAATTTATATTCGTAATCTAGTACGTATGATATTATTATCTCACAGAAAAAGGAAAGTGATTCGAGACCGGAAGGTATTTTAAAAATATTTATCCGTCGTTTATTAGGTCTTCTAACAGCATAATTTCCTGAGGAACAGTTGCCAAAATGGCGCAGAATCGACATATCGACAATCTACATCTCTAAATCGACATATCTTTAAATTAGAATAAAAATATGCCAAAAGATTAAATTAGATTACCAAACACCTCATATGTGAAGAAAGTGTTATTATTAACAAAAATTTTTGAAAGGAAAATGGACCGCATTGTACAGGTTTTGTGACGCAATAGACGTCGTTTTTACTTTGCAATATATGCTATTTGAAGATTATGTTTATGAGTTAAAGAATTATGGCTCAAAAGAGACTACGATAGGAAGACACCGAAAAACTTTTAGAGACTATTTTAGGAAGTATCCTTAAGTTAAGTGCACGAGATCGTAAAGATACAGAAAGAAAATTGTATTGTTGTACATTGTATTAAAACTGAGCTACGTAGTTTAAAATGAATAAAAGTATTAATAAATAAAAATTTATACTTTTGATTTTAAAAAATCTGCACTTATAACGTATTTGTTTATCTCTATATATAATAAAACAGTTAAAATATTTTGTCTGTACATTTAGTAATTTTGACTGAGATGGATAGAGGGAAAAGCAAAAAGATTTGTTTTTGAATTTCTTGTCTGTCTGTCTGCCTGTCTATACGTATGATCACATTTTTCTCTGAAAATACTGAACCGATTTACAAAAAACTTTCACCAATTGCTTTGTTTTAACTCAACTTTACAATTAAATTTAATTAAAGTTTGTTTTACCAAGATCCGTTCATTAAAAAAGTTATCGTCATTTCAATGAACTCAAGGCATAAGTTTTTTTTTCGTACTTGAAGTTAATGCTGTTAGCCCTATTGACTTTACAGCGACACCGGGTGGGTAGGGAAGAGGGTACTCTGTCCCAGAAGAAATGCAAGCACTACATCGCTGCTTGAGAGGAGTCGACGACTGTAAGGGCGCCCCCTGCGGGGCAAGGCATTAGTTTTCATGCGGCTGTTATATAGCAATCGCGCAGGTAAGATTCCTGGCTAAAGAATGACTTTCGAAATATTAAAAAAAGAAAAGATTTGTATTTTTGTATGTGTGTTTGTATTATTTTCAGACGAAAAGTACCGGACCGATTTTAATAATTCTTCACTATTAGAAAGCTGCATTTTTATTGACCCACATAGGCTACATTTACGTCGTCAGCAATGGCAACACGCATGGGCAGACTCGATCGGATCATTACCACCCCCGGCATTTAAAACCGGCGTTAAGTGGTGGCTTTATGCCACTGCGTTTCGTATCAGGTAATGCCGGGCTCCGGCGAACAATCCACCTTAAAGGCCGACAATGCACCTCTAGCTCATCTGGTGTTGCACGGGGTCGTGGGTGGCGGTTATCACTTACCATCAGGTGACACGCACGCTCGTTTGCCTTGTCCTTTTCCATAATACATTTTGACAATAAGGCATTTTGTGACAAAAAATATTTGAAAATTGTAAGGTGATATTTCATCGATTTTTATTTCACATGTATGGGGCCGTTCAAGAATTACGTAAGCACTGTAGGGGGGCGGGGGGGCCTTGGGTTTGCTTATTTTTGATGACAT
>DWQW01007615.1:0-14790 GCA_018249695.1 Heliconius erato demophoon | reverse complement strand
AGATGTGGTCAAATGGCCTTTAGTGCTTAGTGACATTCTATTCAGCGTAATGACCAGCCCTGGGGATTAGTGGGTTACACGAATTTTAGAATGGAGCATGTACCATAATATATCAAATTTATATATATAGAGTTTTATTTTAGTTTCGAATTATATTTAGGTACATTTATGTATAGAGACCAGTGTTTGGCGCAGCGGCACGAAGTGTGACTGGTAAATTGACTGGTTGTTGGTTCGATCCCCACTCGAGGAGATGAAATATTTACTTAAATTTATATTTATATATCTATTTCTTCGCTCTGGTGTCGAGGCAAAGCGCGGCGTTGAGTTCTGCCACTCAACACGCAATGCCTCCAGAATTCGGCAGAAAGTGGGGAACGGAGTGTCTTAACACTAGGTTGATGATAGAGCTTGAAGCTGATTTCGATTTTTTTTATATTAAAAAATAATAAATAAATATTATTTTGTTGAATTGTAATAATATGTAAGAACGTAGCGATGAGACACTAAGTTCCGTACTTTCTGATGAATACTTGAGGCATTACGCGTTGAAAGGCGGAACTCAACGCCGTACTTATCCATCGGTGTACCTAATACACTATGACTATTCCTATTATTAATATAATAAAAAAAAACTGAAAACTAGATAATAGTAACACAATATGATTAGAAACGTCTGTAATTGCAACTTATTGCTGTAAAGATAACACGACATAGACCGACGTGTTACGATACGTTACGCTACTCCATTCTTAATGGAAGTGGAGAATGGAGTTTCTTAACACTAGGTTCACGCCGTATCCCGCACACAACAAGGTAGGCAGAGGGAACCTAGGGTTAAGACCCTCCGTTGCCCACACGTTCCGTTGAGTGGCAGGACTCAACGCCGCGCTTAACCTCGAAACCAGAGCGAAGAAATGGAAATACAAATTTAAGTAAATATTTCATCTCCTCGAGTGGGGATCGAACCCACAACCAGTCGGTTTTACAGTCACACCTCGTGCCACTGCGCCACGACTAGCCTCAATATATTTTTTAACAAGAAAAACCGACTTCTTCAATTTTAACCGGATCAGAACTTAACCAAACTTTCATCAAACTACCTTTGATATGCACTGTTTAGAATAAAAAAATGCAATCGTCATCTTTGATGTTTACTCTTTAGAAAAAAAACAATCATCGGAATCGGTTGGGTTGATATTGTAATTCGTCCATTTGTCACGCACATACTTACTTACAGCAAATTTAAGACATGTGATTTTCTCATAGATACTATTATCAGAAATGAAAAAAAAAAAATAGGACCAGACGCAATAGTTTTTTTTTTTATTTAAGTAAAGCATCATCAAAATCGGTTCACTCAGTCAAAAGTTCTGAAGTAACAAACAAAAAAATACAGTTGAATTTATAACCTCCTGCTTTTACAGACGTCGGTTAATAAAATTTGACACAATCAAGTTAGGTAGGATCACTTTTATCTTTTAAACATGTCTCTATACGTTAAAATATAATACTAATAGTAGTTTATTTTATAGTCATAATAATTACAGCGGAGACTATTTTCTTGTTTTTAGAGCGTGTTTTAGTTATTAAGCTTTATTTTTATAAACATTGATTGGTGACATTCGTTTATAATAAATATATTTTTCAAGCAAAACTTTCTCAAGAGTAGACAACAAACTTATAAAAATTTCGACGTAGCTTGGCGAGAACGCATGGCTTAGTGGTCAAAGCGCCTGGTCGGTTTCCAGGAGGCGCGGGTTCGAGTCCCGCTGCGTTCAAATTGTTATCTATTAACCAAAAATTTACTATAAATATTAAATATGCTCAATTATAGAGCAGACATAAGAGGCTGTCGTGGCGCGTCAAGAGGTGTGACTGTAATACGACGTTGTGGGTTCGATCCCCGCTCGGAGGAATGAATTATAATTTAATAATATTCGTTAAATTTCATTTCTTCCCTTGGGGACCAAAGTCACCACTCAACACGTCATGCCTTGAAAAAATTCGCAGAATGTGGGGAATGCAGTGTCTTAACAGTAGGTTCCCTCAGTCTACCCTGCTATAGGGGCCGTTCAAGTATTACGTAAGCACTGTAGGGGGGCGGGGGGTCTTGGGTTTGCTTATTTTTGACGTTTTCAATAAAATATTTGTAAGAGGATTGCTTATTTTTAAAGACTTGGGGGGGGGGGGGTTGGGGATGTCAATAATTGCAAAAAAATTGCTTACGTAATAGCCCCATAGGCGGGATACTAAATCTTAAAGAAAGTTTGCTAAAATATAAAAGTGTTTAAGATCAGCGTGAATAAATTCACAGACAAACAGAATCAAACCAAGTTCTACTACATTGTTAAATTCCCGTAAAAACATTTTTTCTAATTTATCTGCATTTACAAACATCGATGAGTTACGGTTTTATTGTAGGTAATTGTTTTTTTTTTATTTGTTGTTTTTTTTTTCAAACATTTCATTGAATATTCTTATGGGAATTACGAAAATGTAACTTAAGGTCTTAATAATTCTTACATTACAAATGTTAAGTGTATTTTAAAACATTGTATTAAGTAAATAATTTAGTGGTTTAGGCGGGCGAAGCCGCGAGCCGGTCGCTAGTATATATAAATCTATTCTTTAGACATTGATAAAATATTTAAAAAATTAATGCAAAGTTAATCATTTTAAGTTGATGATGCGTTATAACTGGGACTTTCAATCTCGGTACACCGAGATCTCGGTATTGCGGGATCCCGCATCACTTTGTAATCTCGCGTGCTGTGAGACTACAGGTGCGGGATCCGCGGGATTTGGGGGATTAGAAAGAAGCATACACAAGAGCTTTCTAGAACACGATCGCACGGAATTTTAAAGATTTTGTGATGAAAATTAACTTCATACCTTTAAAATGGATATACCTAATTTATATGATGGATAGGCTAACAAGTATGAAAACCGTGTTTAGTTGGTAGCTATTGCACCTAAAATACACAGTAGTTTAACAGTTGACTGTAGATATGTCATATTTCCTTCGCAAATATATTAAATTAAACAAACAAAATGACCTAAAAAAATAAGTTAATATTATCATCGAGTAATAAATAAGATCAAATTATTGTTCCTATCTTCTTTAAGTTGAAAATATTTTCGGTTTTTGTCTCAAAGAGTAGTAGCTACTTTTTTAAATAGGAAAGTAAATTAAAAAAAAATGGTATAATTATATTTAACACCAAGAGCCATTATAGATTTGAAATTTGTCAATAAGTATTTTGGCTTTTCTTACTTATTTTATTTTCAAATGTAGAAAAGTGAATTTTTTAGATTATTACTATAAAATTTGTTATTTAACAGACTATCTATGCATTGAAATTAAAATTTCATCTTAATACCTAGATTGACTATAGGCCGCGAGATTGGCAACCGCAGTTATAACGCTATAAATATTTAATTCAGTATTTATTGTTACCTGGGAGTAGTGTGTAAGTTAGTAGTACCTACTTACTAACTTAAACTACAGTAGTTTGTTTATTATAATAGGTTCGTTATGATAACTATGACACACATTTCTATTAACGCATTTGATTTACGTTTTTTAGGGTTCCGTACTTAGAAAGGAAAAAATGGAACCCTTATAGGATCACTTTGTTGTCCGTCTATCATCTGTCAAGACCTTTTTTCTCAGGAACACGGGAAAGTATCAAGCTGAAATTTATACCAAGTACTCAAGTCTGCTGCACCTGAGAGCTGTGAAAAAATCAAAATTCTAAGCCACCGCAATCAAATGATACAGCCGTCTAGTCGCAAATTTCGGCAAATTTTCAAAACTTACAAGGGAATCAAAACGTAGAGTACTTGCAGTACAAATAATGGAAAAAATCCAAAAAGTGTTTCTTTTTCCTATTCCATAGAAATAAATCACTACAAACTTATTTTCTAAACTGTAGTTCGTTTTATCAAAAATGAGTGCAAACATCTGCAAACCTAAGTTTGTCAACTTTTGTAAAACGTGATTCTCGTTGGTTATATACAATCCTGAAAGTGGTACGGAACCTTCGGTATGCAAGTAGACTCGTTTTTTAATTAAACCATTAAGGCTTACATCAAATGAGCTATCGGTTTGTCATACATAGCAAGAACTTCGATTTTTTTTTCATATATTATTATAGCGATTTTTTTTACACCGCGCGATTCACCTACGTTACAAGAGCGAGGAATTCAAAATATTAAATATTTAATTTCCTGGCATCGCGTTTACATTCGCACGCTTGTGCTCCTGCGCCACCGCACACCTAGGTAATACATTATAATTTAATTTAATTATATATACATACTTTATAAGAGAAAAATCAACTCGATCGAAAATTTAAATTCTCAATTGGAACTAAATTAATATTTTAATTAATATTTTTCGCTATAAAAAATAAATGGTTTTATATGTATAGATACAATCTAGCTAACCAACGCCATTCCCTCCATGGACCCCTTAAACCCTGTTTGCCTACACGAGGTGTCCCGCAGCGATGTTTTTTATATTCAATGAACCATGCCTCCGTATTTTGACAAAAGCGACGACATGCCTCTAAGTGGATTATTTCTTCACTTTGAGATTTCACGTCACATTTATCCTCCTTTGTTTAGCATTCACAATACAGCTTGTTACGTAGGTGTTGTTGCAATGAATACGTTTTAAACATTTTATAAGATAAAAAAAGATACGATATGGACATCTGTCCGTCTGTGGACAAAAATGCCGCTAAAAAGAGCAAACTTTTTTTTATACCAGTAGCTTAGTTTTTGTGGAGTGGGCTTAATCTTTTGATATAGTCGAATGAGCTCATAGATAAACAGAGGAAACATACTTTTTATTTTTTAGCAAAGAAATAGATATTTTTTCAAACTTAATCTCTGATTTTTGAGTCTCTTTTACGCAATAATATAATAAAAAAGTAAAATAGATCACTTAGTCATCAGTTCCATTGCATTTGTATGCATACGTTACTGATAACAGGACTGCTTGGTTTTCGTTTATACTTATCGGTTTACCCACTACAGACCAAATTATACCCAATTTTAAAAAAGAATAAATCTCTGTAGAAACAATCTTTTTATTTAGTTAATACCAGACCATAAGAAACAAAAAAAAACTTGGTAAAGTAAGGATAATTTCAACAAACATTTGCCTGTTCTTCAAATATTGTAACTGTTAATATAGTATAAAGTGGGGAACGGAGTGTCTTAACACTAGGTTCCCTCTGCCTACCCTGCAGTGTGCGGGATATTGAGCGCGATGCTGATTTTTTTTTTATTATATAAGCGTAAGCTATCATTCATCAAAAATATACCTTTGTAGTTGTTATCATCTTCAGAATTCTTCAAGCACTACAGCATATATAAATCATAAGGCTAATTAAGAATTTGTATATTCTTTTTCTTAAATAAAAAATACTTGAATAATACACTCAGTGCAATAAAATTATGTAAAAAAAATTGTACATAAAATATTGAGACCTCTACAATTCCTTTATAAAAACCGATTTATTGTACATCTAGTTTTTGTCATATTTTATATATATCTATAGCAAAATATAATAAAAATCGTAAAAATTGATATAGACGTTCCTTTTTCCTACCATAGCATCTGCTAGCTTCATTCACAGAAAGAGATTAATGGTCGACGAACAAACAAACAATTCTTTAGGTTCACTTTTAGAAAAGTTTATGACGTGGAAATAACAATTTGTATGTCGGTAACGCGTAACCTCCGAAACTATTGTAACACCAAGAGGGCGTGACTTTGCCCATACCCAGAAAAATGGCTATAAAATATTTTGAAATTCACTATCCAAATATTTACTTTCCCAAAAATCTTTTATTTACATACAATAGTGTATATTTTTTGCTTTCTTTGACTTTTGGCATGTAGTTGATAGGTTTTATTTGATTTACACATACCTTCTATTGTAGATTTTTGTAAACAAAATCAAATCATTTTATTATTATTATTTTTTTACACTGATATCGAGGCAAAAGCGCGGCGTTGAGTTCCGCAACTCAACATGCTTGAATGACTCCCGAATTTGGCGGAACGGAAGTGTCTTTATGGGAACAATATGTCTAACCTGCTATGTGCGGATACATCTGAAAAACATATTTGTATGTTATTTCAACAGAGTTAACTCGTAAAATGACTATACGAATAGTAAGTAGATCATAAACTTTTCGAACTATCAGTTTCTAGTTGTCAATGACAGCATGAATTATTTGGGTTATCTAATATAATCAGCTTCAGGCTGTGTCCCGCACACAGCAGGGTAGACAGAGGGAACCTAGTGTTAAGACACTCCGTTCCACACTTTCTGCCGAATTCTGGAGGTATTGCGTGTTGAGTGGCAGAACTCAACGCCGAGCTTTTGCCTCGACACCAGAGCGAAAAAAATGGAAATATAAATTTAAGTAAATATTTAATCTCCTCGATTGGGGATTGAACCCACAACCAGTCGGTTTTATTTTACCAGTACATCCACTACCATATTTATATCAGTTCATAATATCCTTCAAAATTTACTGCTTCATATCCTCGGCCTATATATCGGCCGATTATTTTGCGCCTGTCATCGCAAAATCAGACCATTAAAAAAAATCTTTTATATTGGAAATCTATTATCCATATTTATGCAACTTTAATCAAACTAGGAATTCTATCTAAACAAATACCATCTTGATACTTGGTCTTATTGTTTAAACTTAACGGTGTTTGAAATGTATTATGTAAGTAAATATGTATATCTAGAATATTTTTGTAGTAACAACGCCATCTCAAGTGGGAATCGAACCTATAGCCCAGTTTCCTTAATTTTATATAAATCTTAAATACTATATTATTTAAATTTTCATATAAAACAGCTTTTGAGCGTGCTCTCCTTAACTTATTTTAAATTCACACACCTACCCACTTATATAAAATGTTTACAAACGCTTAACGATCATACCGTATTGTTCATGAATAAAAGATATCCTATCAACATTCACCATTTATTATCTTTTATCAATGGCTTGTCGCGATATCTATAACAAAGAAATTTCGGCATATCCAACCATCTTAAACTGACTCTTGAGCTTACTTTGCTAAAAGTTTAATAGGAAAAATTATAGGGTAAATGCTCCTATAAGGGGTCTTCGATTTAAGTTAGCAAAAAAATATATTATAATAAGTTTAATGGCCTGTAATGAATGGTATAACATCCATAAAAGGACAATGTAGCTACTCGAACATGCCTACTATAATAATACTTGATTTATTGTAGATCGTCGCGGAAAGAGATTGTTTTGCACGTGGCTTTAGTACTACGCCTTCGTGTTGATGTTCTATAAATCTTAATTTTTTTTTTGTTTATATAAGATATTATTTAATTTTGATATATATTTTTTTATAGTTTCATCTATATTTCTGATATTTTTTTTTATGTTTTGAAAGCTTTTATACAGCGTTAGGATCACATGTAAATATTTTTGTTACTTTTTATATTATTCTTTTAATTGACATTAGGATCAGTCACAAAATGTTTAGGTAAATTATCTGTTTAAAGTGAAAAACATCCCTTAGACATGTATTTTGGAATTAAGATGTATTTAATTTCTAAAATACACACAAACTTAGGAAGACTAGAAGTTAGAGATTTATATAGAAACTAGAAGTTTTATTTTTTATAATTATAGAATATTTGTTCAAATTAATTTTTGATATATCTACAAAAATAAAACCTACTTGTTGTAGCAAAAATCCAAGAAAGTTCATATTTTTATGTAAAAACAACTATTTGATGTTAATTAAATCATTTAACCTATTAGTTTTTTTATACTTCTCGCATTACTATTACAATATTGTTTTAAATCAAATAATTATTTGCAGCAGTCATGTAATTTTATTTAATCTTATTATTTTATTGATAGAAATCTAGGCAAATTATACATTTTATCATATAGCGCCCTCTGTTGACACACGGAGAAAAGCTTACTATCATCGGGACGACTATATCAGCGTTACAGCGGCGCATCAGATAATACTAAGTAATGACAACAGATGGCAGTAAAAAATATCTAAGAAAAGGCATGACGTCGTACTAAAAAATTGCAATAGACGGCGTTACTTTAAGTTAATATGCTTTGTAATAAAACAAAACAGTTGAATGCAATAAAAATTAGTCTTAACTATATTATTCTTTTATGGTACGATTGAATAATAAATTTCACGAATTATACAGACCAGTAGTGGCGCAGGGGCACATGCGTGTGACTGTGACCACGATAGGTTCGATTCCCACTTGTGGAGATGATATCTATACTTTATAATAAAATCTTCACAGATCGATGTCTGATCATGAAAGATATATAAGAAAAAAATAATATTAATGTAATAGTACCTAAAACAATGATTTTCAAAATTTGTGTCTGTCAGTCCGTTTGTTCACGCTATCTCAGAAATGGTTTTACCGATTTAAATATTTAGTTTTCACTATTAGGTTCTGGCGTTTCCATTACACTTAGTGTTTGTTTTATTACAATCTTTTCATGAATAAAAACGTTATATTAATTTTAATTATGTTGCTCGACAAAATTGCTACTTGCAAGAGTTATTATATACAACTATTTTTTGGAATTGACTAAATCTTTAGTTTTAGATGTTTCTTTTTTTGATATTGCTTGTGAAATTTATATTTATATAATGATAGAAAAAAGTCGAGATTTTAGAATGATAAAATACACTAAGATATAAGATTTAGGATTCATCAATGTAAGGTGACACTCTCAAGCAGCAATTTCAATTGTGCAAAAAAGTGCTTGCAATTTCTCAATGAAAGATAGATAGGTTTGTGGAGCAACATATAATATTTCTTTTTATCCTAGAATTTTCGCGGAATCGGAATTAGTACAAGAAAAACTGAAACAGTTTTGAACCCGCGCGCAGTTACGGTGTACCTAGACAGACTTGAAATATTTAAACCTTTTTCTATTAAATACGACAATTTTGGCAGCAAAATTTAATAAATTCGAAAAATTAAGTAACGATTTACTTAATGCATAACAGTATAGATAACCATACTAAATTAAACTAGTTTTAGGATTCTATACCTAAAAAGATCACTTTGTTGTGTCTGCCAATTTACTTGAGATCGAAATTTATATATTAAGACATACAGATATTACAATACAAATAAAGGAAAAAATCTGAAAAGCAAAAAAATTATAGAATATAATTATAGATATTTCCTAGAAAAAAATCATTACAAATTATATTTGTATTACGTTTCTCACAAAATGAGTGCATACGCCAAATTTAAGTTTCTTAACTTTATTGGCCGCGTCTTCGTTACCTTTAAAGTATTTCCCATAAATCTACAGTCTTCAATTTTTATTTCTTCGCTCTGGTGTCGAGGCAATGCCCGGCGTTGCGTTCCGCCATTCAACACGCCTCTAGAGGTCGGCGGGAAGTAAGTAGTTTCTTAACATTAGGTTCCCTTTGCCTTCCCTGCTACATGCGGGATACAGCGTGAAGCACTTATAATTTTTACAAAAATTATAATTTTTAACATAATAAAAACCGACTTCATCAATTTCAACCGAATCCTATAATCAGAATCTAACCAAACTTTCATCAAATTACCCTTGAAATGTATTCTTTCCAATAAAAAAAGAATAATCGAAACTGATTGCCATGGTATTGAGTTATTCGTCCATTTGTCGCGCGAATACTTAATGCCAACTTACGACTTATGTGATTTTCTCATGGAAACTATTGCCAGAAATGAGCCAAATTAAAATGGAACAGCATGTAAAGCACCAACTTTCAAATAAAAAAAACATCAAAATTAGTTCACCCAGTCAAAATTTCTGAAGTAAAAAACATTAAAAAATACAGCCGAATTGATACCCTCCTAACCTTTTACAGAAGTCGGTTATAAACATACGTAGTTATATAGGAAGCTGAATAACATACGTTATCTATATAAATTATTGTAATGTATTTTTTTTACATAATTACATTATTTCCTTTTAATATAGGAGATATTCAAAAGGAAAATATCGTTATTTATTTATTTTTTTATTTTATTAAGTTTACCAACGGCTCATACATTATTGCATTTCAAGTAAATCTAACTTAAAAACTAAAAACAATTAATGTACAGCCACTTAAAGGTAAACACTGCATGCAAAATAAAGTGGCTGTGAACAATCGTGAAACGGTAATTTATATAAACATAGATTTGCTAATATATAAAAACGGATTAAAATTATATAAAAATATACTATAAACCAATATAAACAATATTACCAGGAGCATCAATTATAACATAATTTACATACATTGTATTGCTTTCTTAAAAGCTGTTTTAGACATTTTAAAGATGTCAATATCCGTGGATACACTACATTTCATATTATAAAGTGAGATAAACCTTGTAATAGGAGAGTTTGATCCCAATTTTGTTATGCATGCACTTATAAACATAAATTAGCTTCACGCTGTGTCCCGCACACAACAGGGTAGGCAGAGGGAACCTAGTGTTAAGACACTCCGTTCCCCACTTTCTGCCGAATTATGGGCAGGCATTGCGTGTTGAGTGGCAGAACTCAATGACGCGCTTAACCTCGACGCCAGAGCGAAGAAATGGAAATATAAATTTAAGTAAATGTTTCATCTCCTCGAAAGGGAATCGAACCCACAACCAGTCGGTTTTACAGTCACACCTCGTGCCACTGCGCCACGACTGGCCTCAATACACTTCATATTTTTTATTATTTTGTTATAAAATAAACATTTTACATATACTCGTAGATAATTAAGTGATAAACTATTTACACAAAATTTTAATCAAAATGTTAGAAAACAAATTTTAATAAACATTCGTTGGCTCAAAAATTAAGCTTCTAAGTAAGCGCAACCAAAAAAAAAATTGTCATCGATGTTGCTGCAATTTTGTATGAAATTCAGCGTGTAATCAAAATCTATGTATAGAGTACTCCAGTTTCTTTTAATTAAGAAATAATGCACGAAATGAGAAATTACAATGTAAATAATAAAAAAGAATCCGAAAAGTGAAAATGTATAGATATTTTTTTGAAAAAAAACATTATTATCTTTTATAAGTTGTACTTCCCGCTAACTGGAAAAATAAAAAATGGTAACACAGAAAAAATTAAGCTTCTTAGTCAATACAATCAAAACGTAAAGGTTGCAATTTGGTATATTTTTATAAAATTCACCACGTAATCAAAACTGTAATAGACCTAGTAGCAGTAATAGGTTCCTACGGAGTGACCTACAGTTGTAAGATTTAAGTCGAAATGAGAATTTACAACTAAAATAAAAGTAAAACAATCGAAATATGGATATTTATTTTTATACTAGCGACCCGCTCGCGGCTTCGCCCGCTTATACCACAGAATTATTTACTTAATACACTGAATTATGTTCGTGTTGTGATATACCTATTATATATGTTTGCAGCGCAATGAAGATTTTTTATGAGAAAGTTATTAAAACTTTAGGTCGCATTTTTGTATCTCCTATAAGAATCTTCAATTGAATGTTTGAAATAAAAACATAACTTATCGATACTTACAATAAAATCCTAACTCATCAGTGTCTGTACATAGAAGATATTACAATTAACAATGTAATAAAACTTGGTCAGTTGGTCTGTTTGTCTGTGCGTTTCTTCACGATAATCTCAGAAACTGCTTAACCGATTTAAATACTTTTTTTGATTGTATTTTGGAAAACTGCCCTTAAATATTAATTATTAGTTTTATTTTAATCAGCTTCACGCTGTATCCCGCACACAGCAGGTTAGGCAGAGGGAACCTAGTGTTAAGACACTCCATTCCCCACTTTCTGCCGAATTCTGGAAGCATTGCGTGTTGAGTGGCAGAACTCAACGCCGTGCTTAACCTCGACACCAGAGCGACGAAATGGAAATACAAATTTAAGTAAATATTTCATCTTCACGAGTAGGGATCGAACCCACAACCAGTCGGTTTTAGAGTCACACTTCGTGCCGCTGCGCCACGACTGGCCTCAACTGGACTGGACTTTATTTTAATCGGTTCACACAAAGTTAAAACCAGATCCACGCTCTATCTCGTCTTTAGCAGGGCAACTTACTGTTAAGATATTGCGTATAATGTGTGACTGATGTGCGAACTGAAAATATTATTAAACGAAATGAAAATATTATTAATTAAATATTATTAATTCAATCCTCCGAGTGGGGATCGGACCCACAACAGTCGCGTTACAGCCACAACTTTGTGCCTCTGTGCCGCGACGGCCTTTAACAAAGAAGAGAAGAGAAGCGTCACCGCTCCATTTACGGAAACAGCATATAGGGTAAAATATTTTAAAGAAATTAAGCAAGATACATCAACAGTGAAGACGTAGGTTTTTTTGTTCATTTCACGATGTTTATTCATATCTATATTTCGTGTGACGCGGTTACGCATAGATACCAATAACCTAAACACATACTACTACAAAAATACTACTAAAATCTTTAGAAATAACACTTTAAAATGTTTAAATAAAAACTTTTTTATTATTGGGTTTTTTATAGAGTAGTTAAAACTGTGGTTTCATTTATAGTGGTGCTGACAAAAAAACTCTGTATAATTGAGCATATCTAATATTTATAGTATTTTTTTGGTTAATAAATACCAATAGTTATTACAACACTTGCGAAGAAAGCATATTTTGGGCAATTTTTAATTCTTATACCTTTTGAAAAACTACCAATATTCTTATAGTTAATAAATTATTTTTTCAAATTAATTAAATAAAAATAGTCTATATTTTTCATCATAATGGCGGGAAAATATTCAAAATGTTCAAAATTACACTATAATACCAAATAGTATTGACATTGTAGTGTTGATAGTAATTGAAAATAGTTATACTACAGGAGGATACCTTCATATGCACTGTTTAAACCTGTTTTTATGTTATAGTGTAGAATAATACTATAGTATAGAGGAATCACACATTCTTTTTATTCTTTAACACACGTAAATCAATTTTTTAGAGGTTACTTTGTACAAAGATGGCATGGCTCTGTTCCCGCATTTACGTCCCTGATATATCGATATAAATAATAGAAATATAAAATATTGGAAAAAAAAGGAGAAGAAATGCATATTGCATTTTTTCTTTTTTTTTCATATTTGAAACGTATTAATAAATTTACATACAATTCATTTGTTTTGAATATTACTACTACTACTATTATTATATTATAGTAAAAAAAACTACATTGTTATGAAGAAAGTAACCTAAACCGCCAGTCGAGTCAGTGTGACTGTAAAACCGACTGGTTGTGGGTTTGATCCCCACTCGAGGAGATGAAATATTTACTTAAATTTATATTTCCATTTCTTCGCTCTGGTGTCAAGGCAAAGCGCGGCGTTGAATTCTGCCACTCAACACGCAATGCCTCCAGAATCCGGCAGAAAGTGGGGAACGGAGTGTCTTAACACTGGGTTCCCTCTGCCTACCCTGCTGTGTGCGGGATACAGCGTGAAGCTGATTTATTTATTTTATTTAACCTAAACCGGAGCTATTTTGATGTCGAAGGCTTCATATATTCTAACAATGTTGCCTGCCGAGTTAAATTTTTCTTCTTTTCCAATTCACAAATTTTGATTTTTACTTCAGTCTTTAATTATATTTAGTTTACACTCCAAAGACAGTGTTTTTCTTTTCTTGTTATGCTCAAATGACTCATTTTTCGTGTTTTTAGACGTTATAATTAGAGATTATAAGTAAAACGCACTGCGCACGTAAAACAATTTCACGCGGAACATGTTTAAACCTGTCGCAAACTGAACACTGAGTGTGCAGAGCGAGAAAGCCGATGCGCGGCAATCAAAATGAAAAACCGCGTATCTCCGAATTCGCGTAGCGTAAGTCGGGTTGTTACTGTACTTTTTATTGCAGATATCGTCATTTGAGCTAGTCCCGAAAAATATACCTACTTTATTATTTTTGTTAATGTCAACAACGTTAACGTTTAAAATAATAATTATGGTAGACTAAACAACTATTAATTGTACTTCTTTTTTCAGCTTCACGCTGTATCCCGCACACAGCAAGGTAGGCAGAGGGAACCTAGTGTTAAGACACTCTGTTCCCTACTTTCCGCTGAATTCTGTAGGCATTGCGTGCTGAGTAATGAAACTCAACGCCGCACTTTGCCTCGACATCAGAGCGATGAAATGGAAATATAAATTTAAATAAAAATTTAATTTCCTCAAGTGGGAATAGAACCCACAACCAGTTTACACTTTGCCACGAACGGTGTCAATTTACTTTCTTCTTTTAAATTGTGGTTAAATACAATAATCGTAATTTTATTATGTCAAATTTCTATTAAACGACTTCTTAAAAGAGCAGGTCTTTAATTCGACTGTATTTTTTATCCTTGTTACTTCAGATCTTTTGACTGTGTAAACCGATTTTGATGATTCTTTTTTTATTTGGAAGCTAGTGCGTCCCGTGTAGTCCTATTTTAATTTTGTTCATTTCCGACAATGGTATCTATTGAGAAAATCATATAAATCTCAAATTTACATTAAGTATGTGCGCGACAAATAGACTAATATCTCAATATCAACTCAATCGATTTTAATGATTCTTTTTTTATTAGAAAGGGTACACATAAAGGGTAGTTTGGTGAAAGTTTGGTTAAGTTCAGAGTATGAAATCCGATTGAAATTGAAAAAGTCGATTTTTTTTATAAAAAAATA
>DWQW01007614.1:0-14792 GCA_018249695.1 Heliconius erato demophoon | reverse complement strand
AGTCAGTCAGTGAGTGACAAAATTTAGAAACTTTAACAAGTTGTCATTCTTAAACTACTGGTTCAAATTGACTGAAATTTTAAATATACCGTGTTTATATAATGCCTGATTAGTTAGTGAAAATTCAGGTTTCTTGTTTTATCCACAACGAAGTTATAAGGGGTTGAAAATGGCCTGAATTGCTTCGAGAAAAGGATGGTACGGCCGTGCCGCTGTTTTTTGCTCGACTTGGCGGGGGCACTGCCGTGCCCCCAGATAAATTATTTAATATTTTCATTCCTCCACTCTGGTAACAATGCAAAGCGCGGCGTTGAGTTCCACCACTCAACACGCAATGCCTCGGAATTTCGCCGGAAAGTGAGGGACGGAGTGTCTTAAGGGGTATTTAAGACTAGGTACCCAGGTTCTCTCTGCCTACCCTGCTCTGTGAGGGACACAGCGTAAAGTTGAAAAAAAAATGTTTACAGGTGTATACCATATATCATATCGTATTTATTCGAATATTGTTCATTTATCTTTTCACTTAGTTGATTTTCTTCCAATAAAGAAAAAAGAAAGTTTTCTAGTCCAAAGATCTTTCTAGTGCGACGACGTGGGCGAGAGACCGCCAACGCCTAGATAAAGAACTAATGTATCACATTTATTTAGTTTTCCTAGAAATATGAATATGAGTTCTTAGCAATATATTAAAGGATTATTCTTAGCGAGTCATTTACCTTCTTTACATATTCGGTTTCAAGGTTTCATACATATTATATGTAAAATTAAGTACTAAAGTACGGGTGTGAATAATAATATTAAATCTTATTATTTCAGTATACTGAAATTTGAGTTTCAGAGCATTAAGTTAAGCTTTCGCATTGTAGTAATTTCATTAAAACTGTTATTTTGTATAAAATTCAAATACTAACATGTGCCAGCCATGTTCAATGCGTGATTAAGTAAAGTTGAATATTTTAATATTATACGTAAATTAATAATATTTTATGCAGGTTTTAATATTATCTATTACAAACATTCCCTTTTTACGCCTTATCTCGGATATAAACCAGTCGAGGGCACAAGCCTATGCTTACTCAGAAAACGTATAAAAATTTTAACGCAGCGGGTGCATCCCGCTTATAATATCATGCTCATAATATCGGGTAGGCTGCTGAGCGAACCTAGTGTAAGACACTCCAATCTTTAATCTCCATCCAATTTTCTAGATTTTGCGTGTTGAATGCTGGAACTCAACGCTGCGTTTTGCCTCTAACTATGGCAAAGAAATCAAATCGGACGAGAATTGTGTAATTTTTACTTGTTTTGCCGCTTTAAAAAGGACTTTGAATTTAGTTTACTGGTCGCAATTTCGTCTATTAGGTCAAGCTGTAACTGTGTAATAAAATCAACTTTTTTTTCAGCTTCATTCTGTATCCCACACAGAAGGGTAGGCCTAGAAACCTAGTGTTAAGACACTCCGTTCCGTTCTGGAGACATTGCGTGTTGAGTGGCGGAACTCAGCGCTGCGCTTTGCCTCAACACTAGAGCGAAGAAATGATAATATAAATGTAAATAAATATTTCACTTCCTCTAGTGGGGATCGAACCCACAACTAGTCGATTTTTGTGCCTCTACGCAACGACTGGCCTCAATAAAATCTACTAATCTAAACTATATGCATTTCTAAATGTAGTATCATGAGACTTGGCATTTACGAGTATATGTAGATTAGATGACAATGCAATATTATGGTACCATTCAACTGGTCTGAAGATAGAAATGGAAGATGACTGATGAGACCTTGATGAGAAAATGAGAATTAGCTATGCATCTAACGTAAGTCTATCGAGTGACTAAGAAAATAAAAGTAAAACCTTATAATGTAAATATAATTTAATATTCTTGACAAGCGCCACTTCTTTCAGCGCTAGTTTCAAGCGTATCTAGCTCATCGGTATTCATTGCTATGAAAATTTTCATATGAAAAAGTCAGTTGTATGATGTTTTGTACAATTTTCTTAGATAGCACAACAGTATTGTGAAAGTTTCATTCTGTTTCACAATATTCCCGTATAGGCAGGGTATACGCCCTATACATATAGGGGTTTTTTTTTCCCGTCTTCGGTTTTCCACACGAATTCCAGACGTTGCGGAACTTAGCACCGTCAAAACTTCACTCTTAAACTTTGATTTGTAAAGCATTCAAAAGAAAAGTGAAAAAAAAATAGTTTCTTGTCACTTAGTTCTCTCTGGTTTCCCTGCCATTTTTGTTAGGTACAGCAAGACACTGAAAAAAAGTAGATCCTAAGTGGAACCAGAAGTAGGCGTCCCTTTATATATCTGCCTTAGGAAAAAAAATGCTTTATTTAGCTTTGGTATGAATATATCCGACAATGTCAACTTTAATAACGTTTGGCACGTGGATATCTAAATATTAACCTTTTTCAAACACACATTTATTCACCTCTGTTACACAGCTTATAGCCGTTAAAATTATGTTGGCGATGTTCCAAAGTACAACGTAGCTTGTTTTAATTTTTAAAAATTTTCACAAAAATGCTTTTAGCTTAAACGTAGCTGACAATTTTTCTGTGAAACCTGTTACTGAAAATTGAATTTTGAAATATAAATTGTAAAAATAATTTGTGAAATTTAAAATTTAATAGACTTTTACAGGGACAAATCGAGTTGTAAATTAAATATTCATAAAATAGACTGACTCATCCTTTATTCTCTGAAACTTTGGTAATATTAAACAATTCTTGTTCCCAAGTCAAATTATTAAATATAAAATTATATATTGAATAAATTATTTTCATTTCTCTGATTGGTAGACAAAGCACGACTTTGAGTTCCGCCACTCATCACGTTATGTCTCGAAGATAGGGCGAAATGTATGCAAAGAATGTGTTAAAAATGCACGAAGCAAAAAAAAATAAAAATAAAGGAAATAGATTGTTAAATATTATATTATATGTATATGTTATCGAAGACTAAATGAATACTTAATTATATATTATAGGGAAGTATCTGGAACATTAAACTATTTATTTATACCATTAACGAATAAATCAAATCAGTTTCACGCTGTATCCCGCACACAGCAGGGTAGGCACAGGGAGGCAATGCGTATTGAGTGGCGGAACTCAACGTTGCGCTTTGCCTTGACACCAGAGCGAAGAAAGAAAAATATAAATGTAAATAAATATTTCATTTCCTCGAGTGGGGATCGAACCCACAACCAATCGATTTTACAGTCACACCTTGTGTCCCTGCGCCGCGACTGGCCTATTTTATTAAAAATATATTAATTATTACATATATGTATGTACAAAAAGTTTCTTATTAAGTGTAACAGAACCTAGTTAAACCACAAAGGCGTAACTAAATTAGTTTGAACGAAAAATGGACTACTATTTTCTATGAGTGTTTCCATTCAAAAATCATCCTTCTACTAAGGTCTTAGACATCAATATCTAATGCACGTAATATTATTGTCTATACGTTTGTCTATTCAACCGTACAGCAATATCAGGAGGGACAGCGAGGCAGCCCTTTTTGTTGTTTAGCTGTCGATAAATAATAGATACGAATTCACACTCACTTTAGTTAGCAAGGTCTTGTATGGAAAATAAAATTGAATACAATTTCTTATTAGAAAAAGTTTACTTCTTAGAAAAGAAGAAAGAAAAGAGAAATTTACACTTCTTGTCCACTGCACTACGAAGATTTTGGGTTGAAGTTTCATGTTTTCTAATTTTTATCCCTGTGCTTGAGTATACACCTTCAACCTCTAGGCTGGCACACAATCAAAATCCTCTGAGGTCATAGAAATCCGTGGGCATCTACCAGCAAGTTGTATTTGTAGGTTTGGGTTGCTCTATTTTTTAGTTTTTTGCTATAAAAATCACAGTATTGTATTTATAAAAACCAGATTATGCAAAACAGGGTACGGAGGTAACTTAGTGTTAGACACTCCGTTTGCCACTTCCTGCTGAATTCTCCCGAGTTGGGATCTAACCCACAATAATCTCGTTTATAGGAAGATGCTATCTCGATGTGCCACAACAATTTCTCTGTCATTGTTTGTATTGGATATATATATTCAATGTTGAAAAAAATCGGTCAAGTTTGAGTTGGACCTGCCAAACGAGTGTTCCGTACCAACTTCAGGATTGTAGGTCAACGGTACAAGGTTCATGATTCGAGATTTTTTTTACTAAATTAATATTCAGAATTTTATTTCTCTTACGTATGTCTATTTGTTATTATTTTTCGGTTTATTTTAATAATTTGGGCTTAAATTTTCGTACTAATCTAATAATATCGAAAACTGAAGATAATTTCATAAATATATTTAAAATATATTCGTATAGTTCAAGAGAGCGAAGCCGCGAGGATCTGCTAGTATGAAATAAACAACAAATAAAATTTTGTAACATTTTTGTTTCTATGGAATAACTATAAATTATCACTTTTCGTATTTTTTCCACTTATTTATATTGTAAATTTTCACTTCGTGACAAATTTCATAATATTAGGTCTAATGGAAATTCCTGATTGGTTTTGATCACTTTGCGAATTTCGTAAAACATGCATTGAAAATGATGTATTACTTCTCGTATTTTTTGATTGCGTTGATTTAGAATCTTGATTTTTTTGTGTTCCAAGGGACCGTAGGCCTGTAAATATGATATTAATTCTGATACTTATGCTTTCCGCCAGATATATTGTCTTTACAAATGGATAGACGGACAACAAAGTGGTCCTGTAAGGGTTCTATTTTTTTCTTTTGAGTTAAATCTACCTGATTCAATTTCGACATAGGCCTATAATTTGAAAACTAAAACTTCCAAAAAAATTTTTTTATCCTTTTGTAATTTAAAATCAATCTGAAAATGAAAATGTAGTAGAAACGGATTTGGTTTTACAGAGACGATCTTTTCTTTCTACTGTACTGTCAGAACTTATGTTTGTGCATAAGTCTGTATATATCTGAATATTAGTATTTTTACAATAAAAAAAATATTCACCAGTTAACAGTAAGCTTTATAAATTGTATGATTTACAAAAAAATAAAAATATAATAAAAAATAATATCTATATAACTTATCAAGAATGGCTTTATGTAAAAGTGTAAAGTCAGAGCGCTTGGACGGTTTCCAAGAGGCGCGGGTTCAAACTCCAAAAGTTCAAATTTTTATACGTTTTCTTAATTAAAATATTTTTTCTTTCCTATGATTGGAAGAACATTTAAAAATATAAATGAACAATAACAGAGGCATTACACCCAAAAAAAGTAATAATTAAACTAAATATCAACGTCACATAATAATATAACGAAAATAGTAAAACTAATTGATTTATCTCCAATCTGCCTCAATTTCAATTATAAAAAACGCGACAGGCATATGAAAATATAATAAAATCAAATCAAATCAGCTTCAGCTTCAGAGTGTTAAAGTCAGTGACTTAACACTAGGTTTCCTCTGTCTTTCCATTCCCCACTTTCTGCCGGATTTTGGAGGCATTGCTTGTTGAGTGGCAGAACTCAACGCCGCGCTTTGCCTCATAACATAAAACTATCTATTATTTTTAATTCACATCAAAGTCATAGAACAGAAGTAGTATCACAGACAAGTATTTCAACGTGGACACTCGAACGTGATCTCGGCCCGACGTGAAATGGTTTCCCCTCCGCTCAATTTGCCCCTTGTGACAGATAGCAAATCTCAGAGCCTATCTCCAGCAGATAGCCCATTAGTCAGCGCGTCTATTTACATCGATCTCATACGTTTGCACTGTGTTAACCTATTTCGATGACATATGTATATAATTTTTGAAATTATATAGGAATGTGTTTATTTATTTTGTTTTTTATAATTTTATTTTGTTTCACGCTGTATCTCGCATGTAGCAGGGTAGGGTCTCGCATGCAGAGAGAACTTGGGAGTTAGTTCTAATGGCTCTTCGTGGGGACATTTTCTCTCGAAACTTAACGTCGCGCTTTGCCTCGTTACTGGACCAATGAAAACTCCTTTTTTTCCTTGTCGAAAAAAATAAATTTAATTGTTATTCAAAGATGTTTTAGGTATTTTTTCAACGAATTGTATAAAGAATTCATGGTATATTATTTACTTTTAGCTTCACGCTGTATCCCGAATATAGTAGTATTAAGACATTCCGTTGCCTACTTTCCGTCGAGTTCTGGATGCTTTGCGTGTTAATGGGCGGATCTCAACGCCGCGCTTTGTGCCTCTACACTAGAGTGAAGAAAATGAAATTATAAATGTAAATAAATATTTCATTTCCTCAAGTGGGGATCGAACCCACAACGAGTCGATTTTACAGTAACACTTTGTGCCCCTGCGCAACGAGTGGCTTTACTTTACATTAATTACGTTATTTAACCCTAATACTATTAACGGTACACCAAAAGGGGAGCTAGTGTTATTCCCCACTATCCAAAAACACACTTACTCCACTCATTTTTGAATTGAACCTACAATCTTCTTACGCATAGTCGCATATAGAAGCTGCGTCACGATAGCTTCAAGGTCTATTATATATAGCAATGAATATTTTAAATAACTTACTATAAGAGTTACACATAAATCAAAAGTATCAGGAAAGTTAAGAGAGACAGTTTAGTTCAGGAGAGTTCTCAAATTTATTTAAGAACTTCTATCCTGAATTTTATCTTACACTTTCAGAATTCCTTCGAATATTCGGTTTTCCATTAATAATTATTATCAATTAAAGTTTTCTACATTATACAGTGGAATAATATTTTTTTTGTGTTAAATGTAAGTATTTATTTATATTTTTAATTCCGACTGGATATTACTGCTCTTTGTCTGTCTGTATTTTTTTTAGCTACACGCTGTATTGCGCACATAGCTCGGTAGGCAAAGGGAACCTAGACATCTAGTGTAAAGGCACTCAGTCCCCATACACTTCCGTTGCCCACTTTTCGCCGAATTCTGGGGACCAAAGCAAGAAAATGAAAATATTGAATATTTCATTGATTGAATTGAACGCACAACCTGTTCTGTTTACAGTCGCACACTTGTGCCGCCATGTCGCTATTGACCACAATTTCAATTTGTCCATCTTAATTAAAGAATTTTAAATAAAATATTTTCTCAAGTGGAAATCGAACCCACAATCAATATGTGTATTAAACTAGTCTTTTACTTTAATTTGGATTTGGCTACCAGCTATGAACGGATCCCTGTTACGAACTTAATTAAGTTTAGGGGACGCTACTAGTGAGATAGCTGTGGCCAAAAACACAAATATGACCGAGTCGAAACAATATTGATATATCGACGTCTCCCCCGTTGACCTAAGTGGTACCTTTCAATTTGAGTTCTCTGATATTGTGGCCATGGAAACCGCGATTATTTGGATGAATATGTTTTATAATATTGTTTTTATCGTAACGTTTGGCGCTCCGTTTGCTAGGGATACAGCTTGAAGCTATGTATGTATTTATTAAGGTGGGCCAAAAAAATGTTTTTTTCTTTATGAATAATAGAAAGTTTGAATAGCTTTTAATATTAAATATTGTTAGAAATCGGAAGCGGTAACGTTTTAAAAAAAACACGATAAAAACACATATCGTCTATATGATTCTAAACTATTTTGAAAGAGATACTAACAATACTTCACACTAGTTTCCTTCCAATAGAGGCCGTCACTTACAAGCGAGTGCCCCCGATTGACACAATTCCACTGCTTTTATAGTTATTTTCCACCTAAATCTACCCTCTTTTACACGAGTACGCTAACAATATATATATTTCTAATGTGACTCATTTAAAAATTATACAAACTTTCAACTATTTATAAAGAAAAAATATTTTTTCTGTCTGATCAACGTTTTTTATAGATTGTTTAATTGCCTAGAAGAAAATATATTGGTTTTTATACCTATGCTTTTCGCTTAATCGCAATAAAATTTCAAATAAAAGTTCCATATAAATAACTTTTCATTTGAAATTTTATTGCGATTTTTTTTTGATAAAAGAAAAAAAAAATGGTCCACGCTAGTTTGTATATTTGTTTTATTTACAAGTCAATTCGAGTCAAGATTACTGAAGTGAGTCTAATATTATATGGTTTTCATTCATTTGAGAAATTGTGTTTTCAGTACCGTTAATAATGTTACAAGGAAATGTAATAAAAGTTAAAAGTTTTATATTATACTTCGTAATCTTTTTTCAAGTATCTCTAAAATCTTATATAATAGGCAAAAACCTAGACATCTACACTTTTGCATGAATTAAAAATGTTGTTTGCTGACTTATGAAAATTGAAGGAGCACTTTGGGGGACCAATTGTTTTAAATATAACTATTCCCTCAAGTTGGAATCGAACTTACTACTATCATGTGTCCAGAGGATACTTCACAAGTTTACTCCAAACGGTTGAAAAAATGATTATTATTCATTCAAATTATTGGCTAATATTTCATGGCCACACGTCCAACGTATGCTTATGTTTCATATTTTCCCATCCGTAACATCGTGGGAGCTCGATGAAATTGGATTACTCATACTGTGCAACGGAGCTTGAGCTGACGAGATCAACCCACTCATAATATGGAGAAAGTTATTAATTAAGCCATAACCCGTTCCGTTTCATTATGTAAAAAATTGAGTTTTATAGTTTATTTTTCGGACCTGTTGTGGCACAGTGGCAAAAGCACGACGCGACAACGACGACGTAGCGCGACGGGTCGTGGGTTAGATTCCCACTCGAGGAAATTAAATATTTAATATTTACTTTGCTTCGCTCTGGTATCGAGGTAAAGCTGGGCGTTGAGGTTTGCTACTCAACAGTCAGAATTCGGCGGAAACTTTGCCTCTTCCTACCCTGTTATGTGCGAAAAAAAAACATAAGTCAACAATATTTTCAATTGTTCCACGATGACGTAAATTCCAAATTCCAGTAAAGTGCGGCGCTGAGCTCCGCCTTTCAACATTTATTAAAAATAGGTTGAACTCAAATAACGTAGAACATTAGATTCACTTTGCCGTCTACATACGGTACACGAGGGAAAATGAAATTTACGATACATACGTAAGTTAACTTTTAACAGAGTGAAATTTATTGAAATTGCGCTTTCAACTTCTAAACATTTCATATTGTATAATTTACTAAAGTTACGATTGAATGCTGCACTTTATATAAGCGAATATTTCATAAATTTGAATACTCATTTTCGAGCTGGTGAAATATATGTAGTTGCCACAAGTGTTGGTGCAAAAGTTATGTAAATGGCTCTTGGCTTTTAGTAGTGGATTTCAATTCTAAAACCGTAAATATGTCCGTTTATAACGCAAAAAAATACGTATTTCGACACCATAAAATCAAAATTGACTGAAATTGCCTGACTCTGGTTCAGGACATCTGGACTCTGAACTGGTTTTTTTTATTTTATTTTCTAATAAATTATTTTTCTTTCCTAAGTTATTGAATATTGAAGTTAATTTTTTTAAAGCCCTTTTATGTCACCCCATGAATTGACACCTACTAAAACTATATATTATGTAAGTATTTTAATTGAGGCTAGTCGTAGCGCATTTATGCTCACAAAGTGTGATCCCCACTGTAGGAAAGTGAAATATTTATTTACATTTCCATTTCTTCGCTCTGGTGTCAAGGCAAAGCCGCTTTGAAAGACGATCATAATATTTTTTTAACCCATTTTAAGATATTACGTTCACAACTTACCGCCCGATTTTCGGAACATTGCATGTTGAGTGGCAGTACTCAACGCCGTGCTTTATCTTGTTACGGAGAGGGAGACTATATTTCATCCGAGTGTTAATCTAACCGAACACTGTTGCGTTTTTAGTCGGACGTTGTGTCGCTGCGCCACGACGGCCTCTTAATTATTTAAAACATGCTCTATTCTATATTATTACTTTTACTTAGATAAAGCTAATTATAAGTTAAAGGCGATGAAACAAACCTTCTAGCTCGATTACCTTGTATATAATTGAGTAAATCAATTATCTGATCCACTAGTTAAGTCTACTAAATCCTTTCTAAGCAACATAACTTCGTTAGAGATTTAATTGTCTTTAAGATTAAGACACCTTCAAAATTGGTTTAAAGTAATGTAAAATTTAGAATTTTGAAAACTTGATGTTTTTTCTTATCTGAGTTTCGCTTATTTTTCACAAAGCGCAACGGGGCATAACGCCGTGCTTTGTCTAATTGAAACTGGGAAATGCAAATTGAAATATTTATTTCTGTTCCAGCAGTAACAGTTAGCTACCCTCCTAACAATGGTTTCTTATTGTACATACTGTAAATGACAATGTACACATCTCTTGTAGCTTAACGCTGAAGGAGGAAATCTAGTGTTGAGATGGTCCGTTTTTCACTAATTTAAAAAAAAATTGGGGGCATTGCGTGTTAAGTGGCTTAACACAATACCGTTCATGAATAACAAGGTAGCATTGTTACCAGAGAGAGAAAATGAAAATCATTCATTCCCCAAGTGTGAATTAAACCCACAACCGTCGTATTTATAGCTGGGTGCTGTCTGGGCGCCACTGCGCCTCGATAGCCTCAATTAGATGTTTTGATATTAATATAAATGCATTTAAATATTTATTGATTATATAATAGACTAACAGATTTAGAATTAATTTTGACATATAGGTAGTTTAAAAGTGGTATTTCAATACAAAACATTTGTTTCCAATAAATGACACGGCTTAACGTCTGTTGTTATGAATTGAAATGGATCGGAAAATTTTTTTTCCTTTCTCTCTGGGCTTAATAGATTAATATTTTTATAATATATCAATACAGAGCTTTACTTATTCTTAACCGTAGCGTCCGCTACCGTAGTCGTTTGGCGCTCCGTTCTCTCTGACTACCCCGCTGGGGAAAAATCCGAAGTTAAGTCGAAGTTAAGTCCGAAGTGGGGAAGTTAAGTTACTTATTTTTAAGTTCTTAGCAAAAAAGGATTCCAGTGTCGTGATTCTGACTGCAAACGCTGCAGTTGTGGGTTCAATTCTCCCTGGAACAAATAATTTTCAATCCTTCCGTCTGATAACAACAAAGCGAGTCGTTGAGTTCCGCCACTAAACATAGTATAATATACAGTAGTCTCGAAAAAAATGGAGTTGAAAGCGGAGTGCTTAAGGCTTCTGTCTAACCTGCTATATTTAGTATACAGCGTGAAGCTAAAAAAATTAGTTTTCATATAATATAAGGCAATAAGCGCCCAAATTGTACTGTGTGTGTGTACATTGAAAGAAAAAATCAAGAAAAACGTAAATCGTTCTTTAATTTTAAACATTTTTAAAGTGTTATTCCACACTTAGGAAAGAAAAATACTTATTTAGAAAACGTATAAATCGTTCTTATTTTCGTAATATCGAATTGGCTCCTAAAATCTATGATTTCATGTTCTTTATTTATCCTTTCGTGAAGGTCTCCCAAATCCTTAAAATAATAAGCTTGCTTTGTGCACAAATAAAAATATTCCTTTTACGTTTTAAATTTTTATACCAACTAGGCCGTTATGGCGCAGGGGTACAAAAGTGTGACTGTAACGCGACGGTTGTGAGTTCGATCTCCACTCGAGGGAATTAATTATTAAGGCAAGAGTCCGGAGTTGAGCTCCGGCACTCAACGCGCAATGTCTCGAAAAATTCGGCGGAAACTAGGGAACGGCGTGTCTTAACATTAGGTTCCCTCTGCCTACCCTGTTGCGTACGGGATACAGTGTGAAGTGGCTGTTGTAAGAAGTTCGTAGGGGATACATTTGGGGTAATTTAAAAAATTACGAAATGATTATAGAGCTATAAAAGATCACTGATTATCAAGATTATATTATTACATAATTAAAATGAAACTGTTTAACCAGAATAATCGCGTATATTGAAGTATTATAAATTTTTGGAATTTTGATATTTCGAACACTTAGCAATAGTCGGTGGTCACGACTAGACGGAATTAGTAAATTAGAAATAACTCGTAAATTAAGTCTAAGTCTTCTAATTAACTCTATCTAAAGTTTATTTAACATACCGAGCTATTACATCATAGGTTGTCAAGGTATTTGAGTGGTTAATATTTCTCTCTTTTTATTTATAGAGGCCATCGTTGCAACTCAATCGTGCGTTGTCAACGCAACGATTGTGGGTTTTTAAACCTTAATAAATAAAATAAAATAAATTAGCTTCAAGCTGTATCCCGCACACCGCAGGGTAGGCAGAGGAAACCTAGTGTTAAGACACTCCGTTTCCCACTTTCTGCCGAATTCTGGAGGCATTGCGTGTTGAGTAGCAGAACTCTACGCCGCGCTTAACCTCGACACCAGAGCGAAGAACATGGAAATATAATTTTTAAATAAAACTAATTTCACCGGATTAATCGCGTATGTTTAAAATTTTACATTTTGGAAACCCGACGTTTCGAACACTTTGCAGTAGTCCGTGGTCACGGGTAGACTGATTTATTATGGAAATATAAATTTAAGTAAATATTTCATCTCCTCGAGTGGGGATCGAACCAGTCGGTTTTACAGTCACACCTCGTGCCGCTGCGACGACTGGCCTCAACCCTTAATACCTTAAACCTTAATAAATATTTTTATTTCATAAGTGTGGAATAACATTTTAAAAATGTTTAAAAATATTTAAAAAAATAGTATTCTCTCTCGCCAAATAATAATTCTAAGTAATTATATTTGGGTAGCGGAAATTTGTAAAAAGAGATGATCATGAACCTACAGAGATGTTAACATTATAAATGAAATATTTAACGTTTTCATAGAAACTCTCACATTCTGGTAAAGAGAATTCTATATATTTTGATTAATTTCGTTCATATTCATTTCATTTTTTAACTTTTGAATAAAAATATCTTAAGAATTAAGTAACTTATAGGTTATCTTCGCGGTTCAAGTTTAATTACAAAAATCTATATTTGGTAGTCACGTGACACGTTTTCAATCACTTTTCTTAATAATTCAATGAACTAGAAGCAATTTTTCTTAGTACTTATAATAATTTATTTTTTATTATGAAATGTTAGACGACGCCACGTGTAACTTATGTAAAAGCTGTACGAGCTAGCTAACGAGGTAGGTAAATAACATAATTTTCACATATCAACCATTTCGCTGTTAATTATTTACCTTTGATAACTTTAGTTATATTTGAAAAATATATATTATATTTTATTTTATACATATTCCATATAAAACAAAGTAGAAGAGTTTATTTGCTTAAACGTTCTAATCTCGGGAAGTACAACTTCGAACAAAAAAAATATTTTTTGTTTATTGTAATGGACTATCCATTAATAAATAACGATGATATCACGATAATCTTTTTAAAGTAATATGATAAAGAACATTTGATTGTTTTCATTGGACAATACAGGCGAAGCTGCATGTAAGTTTCGATATAAAAAATGTATATGTTGATATGAATTATCGTGCAAAACCCCTTCCTTCCTTCAGCTTCCCGCTGTATCCCGCACACAGCAGAGTAGGCACAGGGAACCTAGTGTTAATACACTCCGTTCCCCACTTTCCGCCAATTATTGGGGACATTGCGTGTTGAGTGGCGGAACTCAACGCCGCGCTTTCCCCTCGACACCAGAGCGAAGAAATGAACTCGAGTGGTGATCGAACTCACAACCAGTCAATTTACAGGCACACTTTGTGCCCCTGCGCCACGACTGGCCTCGTCTCGTAAAATCCATTCATTCCAAAAAAATTGGCTGCTGCAGACCATTGTCCAGGTGGTCCACGGGCTAACGATTGGGAACGTTGACCGGAAAAATACCCCATTATAGCTATGTCTCGAATTCGGGTAGAAAGTGAAAAACCTTCTATAACAGACGTGGACCCGAAAATAAAATAAATATTTTTGATGAAACGTTAGCACAACTGCGAGATACACCCTTAAAAGTATTATGTACATAAAAGATGCTACTTTAGTACTCGTATAATAAAGTGATTAAGACGGAAGAAGAATAGAAGACGTGTTAACTATAAATAGATAAAAAAAGTAATTTCACGATTTTTCCCCTCCAAATTTCCGTGACTGAGACCAGTCGTGGCGCAGAGGTACTAGTGTGTGACTGTTAACTCGTTAAGTTGTGTGTTTGATGCGCACTCGAGAAAAGTGAGAAAGTAGGGAACGGAGAGTCTTAACACTTCACACATTCTCTCTTCTTACCATGCTATATGCAAAATACGGCGTGAAGCTGAAAGATAAAACAATAATTTATTAATAGTATTTCCAGAAAATGTTATATAAAACTTCATAACTTACATTGCAGGTATTAAAATTATGAGGAAATATTACTTGAAGCTTTTCATGCTTACATGAAAGCTGTCTTAAAATATTGCATAGTTTTCTTATCATGAGCATTATTCTGTGTTGATATTAATGTTGAGTATACAATATATATACATTACTGCAAGGTTGTAGATTCTTATTAAAATAACTTAACCTCATAATATATACCACATTTCTTCATACATGTCCTCTTCGGAGATTCCTCACGCTTTTTACGTGACCTTCCTTCAGTATCTTTGATACTGTATTATCGAAGGTCAATCGGACTCCTCCGGAGTCCGGAAAAGTGAGTGGTGACAGAGCTACTGTCACCACTCACTTTTCCTTTATAAAATAAAAAATAAAAATTGTTTTATTTCCCAAATCATACAATAATTCATTGTTGAGACGATCCCAGAAAGTAATTATAATACTTGTGTTGGGATGCCTCGCTCTTAACCTAAGGCCAGTAACAGTTTTGGGACA